>JACEGR010004441.1:0-87392 GCA_014170235.1 Listronotus bonariensis
ACGACGAAAATAAACATCGGTCTCGGACAACACCCTACAGTGTTCCAGGCGGAAATTGTAGCCATAGAACAATGTGCTAGGAAAATCATCAGAAGAAGTTACATGGGTAGAACCATAGTAATTTATTCGGACAGCCAGGCAGCCATCAGGGCGGTCAGTTCATGCAAGATCAGCTCTAAGCTGGTGTGGGACTGCGTAACTGCCCTGGAAAAGGTGGGTGCGTCCAACAAGCTTACTATTGCCTGGGTACCAGGCTATGAGGGCCACCAGGGCAACGAAGAAGCCGATAAACTGACAAAGGAGGGTGCTGGCAGGGCAATATAAGGCCCCGGGCCCTACTGTGGTATTCCGTCATGTCAAGTAAGGTCATCTATTAGATCATGGATCATGAAGGAATCCCAAGACTGGTGGATAAGAACACAAAGACAGCGTCAGGCGAAAAAATTTATATAAGGATACTCGCCGGAATTTACGAAAGACCTTCTGAATTACAACCGGAAGGCAGTAAGAATTATAGTGGGTCAACTGACAGGTCACTGCAGACTAAATAAACACCTGGAAACAAAAGTCCTGGCAAAAGAAAACCTATGCAGCTTCTGCCAGGAAGAAAAAGAAACAGCAGAACATATATGGTGCTACTGTGAAGCCCTTTGTCGTCTGCGGTTTGCAAGGCTGGGTAGGAAAATCCTAAAGCAACAACATTTACCAAGGAGCCAGTTTCAAGCTTGTGGAGTCTGATTAAAAAGACCGGCTTGAATGGTGTGCTCTAACATAGGGATGGAGGATACACAATAAACCTGAGCAGGTTGCAGTGTTGGAGGATTACAATCCACCTTCAAGCTAATCTAATCTAAAGCCGTAGGTAGGTTAATAGAATATTACTCTGTTTCAGATTTAAGTGGTCATATTTCGAAAACTATTAAAGATAGATACTATATATTAAATGTGGTATTTTTGTAAGACTTTTTAAAAGACCTCTTTAATGGTGACATAATATAAAGGGTGTTCCTTTTAAAAAGTTTACCTCCTCATTTTTCATAGGTTTTTGATGTTCATTTAATTCTTTTTTATACTCAGAGATAATAAATGAAAAAGTATAAAACTCTTATACAAGACGTTTTTTCTATCTTTCTTGGTTATAGTTAAAAGTGGGTGGCAAAATATAAATGAAAACCCATGGATCAAAATAGCCAATTATTTTTTTTTGAAAAAAATCGGAAAAATATATTTTTGAAACTACTTAAGTAAATAGCATGGAAAATTAATAAAAAAGTCCAATATATTTTTTTCTTATTGCTTATGATAACTGGGAAAAATAAGTGTCAAATGACAGTAAAAAAAAATGTTTGTAAAAGGCATTTTTCAAGTTAATCCTAATTTTCCCAAGACACCATATTCAAAAAAAAAAAAACTCTTTTGATAATTTTTTCATACAATTTGATTAGGTAGTTTAAAAAATATATGTCTTTGATTTTTTTATTTTTAAAAGTAGTATTTAGACGATTTTAAAGCACTCTGTATATTCTCCGACGATTTTTATTATAGCTTTTAGCATTTAGCAAAACAAACTTTTTATTAGGAATTGTTTTTTAGAGTAAAAAAGTTACGAGTTAAGTCCATCTGTGAACACAATCTAGGAGTAGTTCAAAAAAAAAATCAAAAGTACTAAATAGTAAATTCCTTTTATTTTTTAAAAACTAAATGATAAAACGAAAAAATATTAAGAATCAAAAGTTATGCTTAAATACAAATCTTGACACCTATTTTTTTTTCTTCTTGAAAATTTTCTATTATCCAATACAATGCCTCTTTTAATTTTTTGAACGAATTAATTTAAGAAAGTAAAATTTTTGAATGCATAAATACTATATTTTGGAGTAAAATTGACAGATAATAATTTTAAGATGGTAGCAAGGCGCCATCTTTAGAATTGTAAAATACTTGTCAGGAGTTTTAAAATGATGTAAAATAAGACTTCCCAGTAATTTTTTTTTCTAAGATGGCACCGGTTTTTATGGATCAATTTTATATTTAAAATTTTACTTTTGTAATTTGATTAATTTTTGTAATTTGATTATAAAAATAAAAGGATGGGGGACATTAAAAAAATGCACTGTATAATACAAAATATGATTTAATACTTTTTTAACCTAAAATCCTAAATTTCTCAAATGGTAGGGCATTTAATAAAATAATTTGAAGTTAGTGAGTTCCAGCTACTTTAAGGAATTTTAAAATTCAGAATAATTGAAATATATGCCATACAAGAGGGATTCAACATTTCCTAAATAAAAACTACAAATTAGAACATCCTGTATGTGTGGACAAAAAATGACTAAAATTAAAGAAAACTTACCTAAAAACCATTTTCTACCAGGAACAAGATTAAACCTTGGTTTTAAAAACTTTTTAAGCAAAGTTCTCATTACTAAATCTTTTTTTCGATAGATTCTTTCAATTCGAGCAATATTACTTTTATGATTAATTTTGTCAATTCTATACTTGATAAGCCTTAGATTATTCTCAACTCTTCTTTTTCGTGCTTTTCGAGTACACACTCTTGTTTGTTGAGACATTCATGCAGAATTTCAGACCTTTTTGGCATTACTATTGGTTTTAAAGGATGCAAGTTTACTAGGGGAATTGGGGTTAACCTATTAATGGGATCCTCTAAAGTAGCATTAAAATCGCATGGCAAAGTATCTAATAGTGGCATGGACTTACCCAGACTAGGTTTTTCTGGTTTCTGTATATCCTAAAAAGAATAAGTTAAATTCTAAGAACCATTTTATACAGGGCGTGCAGTAACTCAACGAACATAAGGGGCGATTCTCAAACGAAAAAAAAACTTTATATGAACATGTGTTCTAAACGTATAAATTTTTTTCTATGGACACTCCACAAAGGCTAAAAGCCTAAATACTAACGTATCGTGGGTGTCTTAGGCACTCTCTTGCGGCACGTTTGAAAGCAGCTTTCAAAAAGTGCTGCCAAGGTCAAGTCACCGTGTATTATGTGAAGCGAAGGACTGCATAGTATAGAAAAGGATAACAGGCTTTATTTTGGCCAGCAAGTGGTTGGTGAAAGGAAGGGGCCTGATTAGAGTCGCGTCGCCGAGTGCCTTAACTATTCTTAGTTGATAAACTCTGGTAAGAGGGAGTTTGTTGACATGAGACTTAAATACTTGGAGATTTGGGGCGAAAAAAAACCTCCACGGGCAGCTGGTTCTACATTCTAGAAACTCTAGGAATAAAAAAACGAACAAAGTGGGAAGTTTGAGGCCTAACCATATAAGGATGGATGGTCTTCTTGTTGAGTACACGCCTGGAAAGAATGGGACCGCTTCGGTCCTGGTCCCGAGAGGTGGATGGTCTTCTTGTTGAGTACACGCCTGGAAAGAATGGGACCAGGACCGAAGCGGTCCCATTCTTTCCAGGCGTGTACTCAACAGAAGATCATCAACTAAATGAATCCGCCTAACCAATATAGAGCATATCTCCAATCCATATAAGGATGGATACATGTGGCAGTTCTTTATAAACCTAGATATTTTAAAAAACTTGGGGGACGCCTCTTATGCATCAAAGGATATTTGTTGACTCACAAGAAAATATACATTTTCACCATTTGTCACTCTGACAGTGACAGAATAATTTAAAAATAATTAGAACGAAATAATATTTTCTTTCTTGACTTTTAATCGTTAATACGTATATCAGCATAATGCTGATATCTCTAAAACAAGCAATATGTTAAAAATGTTTAAAATATACAGGGTGTTCTATTAAAAAACCTACTTGACAATGAAAATTATGTTTTTGAGACAACTTGTATATTAACTAGTACTGTCAATAAAAAGAACCTATACAAATATTTGTTATTTAAAGTTGTGAAAATCTTATACAGAGGCAAAGTTATTTGATGTATAAATAAAGTTGGGACACCCTGTAAATTTATATAAAGGTGTTTCCTTTTTTTTCAATAAAAAATCACCCGCTTAGGTTTGTTGTTTGAGTTTTGAAACACCCTGTTTATTGTTAAGTTTTAAACTTACTTTTGCCCCATTTTTCTCTGTCGAATCCTCAAAGATATCAGCATTATTCCTCAAATTCTCCATACTTTCTTGCCATTTTAAACGTGTCGTAGGAATAATTATTTCTTTAGAGTTGATATTATTGGAGTCTGATAGGTCAGTTTGACCGTCGACTTGAGGAATTAAAGTGGTATTTAAACAATCATCTTCATCATCACTTTTATCAAGAATGTCGTTTATATTGCCTTTTGAGGTGTAGTAACAGCAGCTAGAGGCATACTCAGATCCAGAAAATCTTCGGGGCATTCATCAATTTGGTCCTCCCCTTTTATAGCCTGAGATAAAATGCTGTCTTCTTCCTTTTCATTTGCCTTAAACACACATATTTAACTAGAAACATCGTTGAGTCTGATTAAATATTTTAATAAATATCTGATCCTCCCATGCTTTTAATATGATGAATGATTGAAGCAAAGTAAAAACACTTTATTGATGAAAGGAAAACATAATGCTTAATAAAGAGCTTAATAATTGTTATTAAGCATTTTTTTTGGAACTTGTGAAAACATCTAGTAACACAAATATAAATAGTTATTTATTATACAAGGAAAAAAAAGTTTTAGATGCCAGCTCGAGGTTGTGTTGTCTCCCGACGCGAAGCGAAGAAAGACAATAAAACTAGAGCTAAAATCTACAATTTTTCCCTTGTATAATACAGTTTCTTTTTCTATGACGGACAAAATAACGACTTAATGTTAAAACAACATATTATTAAAACATATTAAAGCCAGAAAATTAATAATGAAAAATTTGAAGCTTTAAATTGATCGGCTGTAATATCTGAAAGGACAATTAAACTTTGCGTTATGAGGAAAACCGTTAAAGAAATTATGAAATGTCTGTCAATGTAATTTTGTGATTTGACGGATTTAAATTAAAACCTTGAAACTAAAAGTAATTGATTAGTAGTTTTTTTAAAGTCACCAGCCAAAGTGCTTGTATCTATAGAGGTTGTTCCAACTCTATTTATACAAGAAATAACTTCGCCCCTGTAAAAGATGTAAAAAATAAACTAAAAATAAAAAAGGGAATTTTTTGACACACCCTTTTTACTGACAGTACCAGCCAATATACAAAGTGTCTCATTAAAAACTTTTATTGTCAAGGAGGTATTTTTAAATGGAACACCCCCTATATTTTTACAAATTTTGCACTCAGTATTAAATTCTACATCAAAAATGTATAACACACTATACGTCAATTATTGCTGGTTTTTCATATACATATACAGGGTGTTGAGGGTTTTTGAGACACCTTGTATAATAACTAGTACTATCAGTTAAAAGAGCATATCCGAATAAACATTTTAAATTTTTGTATCTTGTACAGGGGCGAAGTTATTTCGTGGATAAATAGAGATAGGACACCAGTATAAAAACTTAGTTTTTCTTTGTCATTAAGGCGCCTGTATGCCCAAGAATTTGAACTTGTTAATAATTTAATTTTTTAGGACTGTTAAAAACAGTTTTTTTAAGGTTATCATAAAGGTTTTAGTAAACTGAATAAAGTGTAAAAAAACGTTTTTTTTTTTTAAGGTTGAGACTTATTTCGCCCTTTAAATTAGAGTTTTGTATTAATGACTTCATTTTAATATTAAGTTTGTGTTGTGTATTGTAAAAGTAAAAGCGACATCAACATCAACTTAACCAAAAAATCAATAAATTTGGATAAATCAGACATTAAAATTATAAAATTTCTCATCATAGAAAACAATATACAGGTTAAGCGAAATAACATAACTCATAGGAAATGTGAGAAAAAGAGACAATCTAACCAAATACCGGCATGTAAACATGCGTGACTAATACTGCTTGTTTTGTTATTCCATTACTCGCTCGATGTACCAAAACTGCTTGCTCAAGCAGTAGTATTTAAGCACATGCATAAAGTGTATTTTTACTTATGCCTGTCAAATCCTTCATTCGCAATAAAAATATCACTTTATGCATTTGTAACATAATAGTATCAAATAGTATTTTAGTTTATTTTTTGGATTCAAAGAAAACATAAAAGTTGATCAAGTCATACGATACATTTTTTCTGTTAGTACCAGTGCCGCTCGAGACACCACTAGACTTAATAAATTTGATCAAGTGAAACTCCTTGTAGATAAAAAGGAAAAAAAGAATAGCTGTGAACATTTACCTTTTCTTCCGCCAATTCCTGCAACAGTTGAAGAAAATTTTGTGCATCTTCATCCATGGTAACATTTAAATTACCCTGACTCGGAGTAATTGTATCGTTAAGAAACTGGCTACTTGAAATATTCAAAGTATCATCCAAAGACAATTCCAAACTGGAAGGTGTATGTATGTCAATTAAAGAAGCGTTTCGTATATTGGCATCATTTGGCGTTTCCGCAGGATATACTGAACGATTTAAATCTTCTTTTGGCTGGTTTTTATCCGTTGAAGAAACAGCTAACCTTTCAGCAAGAGCCTGCTGAAAGATCAAGTGGGTTTTGGTTGGTGTACTTTTCATGTTTTTCAACTCAAGAAACTGACCCAGCTGCGAATCTTCGTTTTTGTTTCTACGTCTTTGCTGTTCATCCGCCCACAAAGCTGCAATCCCTGGGTTAACAGCCAAGTTGCCACTTATAATTTCTTGTCGATTTAGAATATGCTCTGCGTTGATATCACCTTCTAGCTCACAAAATGTGTTTTTCTCAATATTTTCTGGCAAAAATAACTCCTTATTAATACAAGTATTCGGAATATCTGGGTTAACCCTGTATTTTAACTCAGAAATAACCATGTTGCTCATCCCATGAAGGTTATAATCGATCATAAATTGAAGGGTAAAGTTTATATGCGATTCATGAGGTTGAAATACTTTGTCGAGGAGGTTTTGGTTCAGGAGCAAATTAGAGACCGTCGATACCAACATCGGGTTGTAAAGGTAGATTTTAAAAACTGGTGCTTTTTTGGATGATAGCCATACATTGGTCTAAAAATGTATTTTTTGTTAAATTTAGCTACTGTTTCTAATACAACACCACTACACCCGACATAAGGGAAATCTTAAGGGCATGAAGTGTAACCTGTCCTACATACAAAAGAATGTTCATTCGTCAATAATAAAAATTTACAACAAGATCCATGTAAATATCAGAAACGAAAATGTAAAATTTTTAAAAAAACATTTGAAAGGGCTACTGATTTCGAAGGCTTATTACACGGTGGATGAGTTCCTGAAAGACAATATAGAGCCGCAGGATTTTGTCTGTAAATATTAAACCTATGTTTTTATAATAATTTTTAACCTATGTTTTTGTAATAATTTTTAATATGTGTTTATTACTATAAACTAATGCCTTATTTTTAGTATTTTAGTATTATAGCATTATCTTTGTGTTGGATCTGCTATTTTAATGTGTAATTTTTAAATTATATTTTAATGTGTGACGATGCTCTTTGTTGTCAGCTCAATCTTTATGTTTTTTAATATTTCTTATTTTTGTACATTATACCTCCTAGTTTTTAAGTATTTATATATGACATGTCCTACGCCCAATGGGCATTATTATGTGAAATTTATTATTTCTGGACAAATATAGACTTTTCATTTCATTTCATTTCATTTCATTTCATTTCATTTCATTTAATTTCATTTAATTTCATAACATTACCAAATGCACTATTTTCAACAGAATCAAACGATAAGAACCACAACAAAACTTAAAAACTTATAATAATTTTTGTTTATTTTTTTTAATAATGTAAATATTTTTTACTAATTATAGTCGAATCAGAAAAAACTTTTTGATAAAAGTCCTCAATAACAGTTATTATTTTGATATTGTTGTTTAAAATTAGAAACCATTTCAGAGGAGGAAATAATTATTTGTATTGGTTAAACAATATATATGATATTTTTTTATTGTTAGTGTAAATAAATATACAGGGTATGCAAAAACTCTCTAGACATACATTAAGGGGTGATTTTTCATTAAAAATAGGAAAAAATTTCATATGAACATATGTCCTAAAAGTCCTATTTTCGGAACTATAGAGTGGTAAAATTTACAAAATAAAATTGTTTTTTTCATATCTTTTATACCACTCCATATATTTTGAAAGAAATTTAAGAGGGTCTCTTAGGCACAAAAGACATTTTTTGACGTACAAAAAAATATATAACTTTTACCAGTGTCGTCGGTGAGGTATATACGTTAAATATTTTTTCAGGAAAAATTGTACGCCGCTGCGTCTCCCTACAATAAAGAGGACTTTATTAAATTTTTGTTAAGTTTTGAACAATTTTAATCTCCTATATATTTTTTTGTATTCAATGTAAAGTTTTCGTTTTGGTAAAGCAAACTAATTATTCTTAAATTGACTACCATATTATACTAAATAAACAGCGATTTAAGCATGCCAAGAAATGACATTAATTTCTTATGAAAAAACCATAGATCAGTTCAAAAAAAAGACCAAATTTGTTTGAAACTTAAAGAAAATCCGAAAAAAATTTTTTGCAGTAAATACTTTACGAACGACACTGACGGAAAATTATTTTTTTCCTTACCATCAAAAAATCAAATTCTTTTATATAAAAAGTTCCAGAACAACAAAATTCCCAAAAAACAATGTCGTACTTACCACTCTGTATATAAGAGGCTGCTATGTCGCTAATCATAAAGACTAATAATTGCGTCCAAATGTGCCTGAAAACCGCAATGCAAAAGTATTTGTAGTCTTTGAGAAAATTAAGTTTAAAATTTAAATTATTCCTTTTCGAATGTTCAAGCAGTTTAGCTTTCGTAGAATGCTCTTGTTCTAGCTCTAGTTCTTTGTTTGTTTGGTGTAAACGCACCCAAATACTTACATTCCTGATACCAAAGAAATTTTATAGACATGCTGAGTAGATGAACTTCCTTGATTCAAGGAAATGTTTACATTTTTGTCTATGTTTGCAGCTAACTGGTACATTAGTCCATCGGGATTGCCAGTACCATCGTAAGGGATGTATAGATAAGGAAAAACTCCATGAATATGTACACATATTTTATCACCTAAAAATATTTTAATGATTATCTTTGTGCTAACTAATATTATTTTCCATTGCATACTTTACCTAGGTGCTGCATACAATTCCCAGGCATTATAAAGAGTATTTGTAGGTCCACTGGCAAATTGAAAATTTAATAGGTTTGGGTCTGTAGTTGTCAAAGTTATGTTATTACTTAACTACTTATAAATCGATGGACAAATAAAACACCTTATGTTTGCTCATAATTAAGTTTATTAAAATCAACAATTACAGTATTAATTATAAATAATGAAAATTAAGACAACCCAAACCTAACTAGAAAATGCCAGAACTATTGTAAGCAAATGCTTTCTATTTTTACACACAATACTGGCTATTAACCGGTATTGTATAGAATGCCAAAGCAAAATAATATTTCAAACATTGCCTGAACACTTTAGGTATTCTATACATTGCCTAGGAATTGTATAGAATACTTGATTATAGAGATTGCTAGTAGCATTTCTACTTTACTTATCAATAAATATTGTTTTGTGATTTTACCAGTTTTGTTGGATCCAAAACATCTTAATATAGGCACTTGATTGATAGAAGCACCTCTAAATTCCGAATAAGTAACATCCAATCCTGGTATAGGTGTGGACATATAAAGTCCAACACAACAATTCTCACCGATTCTTCCATTAACTGTAAATTAAATGCCATCAGTTACTTTTTGAGAATTGGTAAATCTCTTAAAAAATATCATTAAAATGCAAATAATATATAAAAGGGAATTACTCTAACAGATGTAAAGGTGTTGTGATATAAAAATGCACTATTAAAATTTTTATTTTTATTGGTACAAATAAACTTTTGTATAAAAGAAAAAAATCTTGAAGTTATGTCTGGAAACTATCTACTAAAGCAGTACATAAAATCCAATGTGGGCTTTGTTTATTCAGCTTTATTATGGCAATCTAATACCTAATTTTTAGGAACTTGGTTTTCAATAAAAGGATTTAAAGTAACTATCAATCCCCAGGGCTTAAACTCCCGATTACAAAGTAGGATAAACCAAATCATACTCAATACAAATGTATATAATTTAAGTTGAGTACTGTATTAAATCGTGTGATAATCTGGAAATCTAAACCCTTAACTTTTTAATAAAAGTACTTTAAATTTAGACCTTAATCTATATTTTTTCAATATTTATACTGAGATCCCAAATAAAATAAAAGTACAAGTTATTACGAGTTATTATTAATAATTACACAATTTTAAGTAATATTACTTTTACAGGTAAAAAGTGTCCCCTTAACAGATACAGTATAAAATATACTTACCACAAATAAAAATATTTAGAAGCATTAAAACATGAAAAAGTATATAACTTTTTCGAAAAATAAAAGTATTCCCGCTTTCCATACTAAAAAAAAGTGAGGTTAATTAAATATTTCTGCTTCTTTTTATTTCTGGTATAAGGTTAATATCGTGGGATAAAAAATCCTAGAACGTTTCTTTCCCAATGCCCAAAGGCCTAAATAAATTGGTGAAGAATTTATTTAGCTCATTCCATTTACCAAACTACACTGGTTTCTTATTCTTCCTTCGGTTTTCGGCTTGGCTGCTATCAAGCGCCATCCACCAGCTCATTAAACTACTCTGTTTGGTGTTTTATTTATGGCCTATTCTTTTCGAAATATTTAGCCGGTTTCCATAAGCTTTTTGGGACACCTTTGTATAATATGTTGATGCACTTTTTTTCCACCCCATGTAAGTCTAGACTTGCATTTTTAAGAAGATACTTAAAACAAAACTTTGTATTTAAAAAATACAGGCGCCTAAAAGGACTTCTCCTCCCCGCTTTATCCTGACGTTTAGGTATTAGCATACAGACTGTCCACGGATGGGGTTTACAAGTGTTACAAGTTGCTTGTAAAAATATAATTAACGAAAAGAAAATGTTTTCGATTTTTGCCATGTATAGGGTGATCAATCTTAAGTCGGCACTGTTGCTAATTTCTTTATTATTGGAGCTACGTAGTCGTTTAAATTATTAAAGTAGTAATATTTTTTCCGGCTAATAAACGTAAAGCCGCTAACAGAAAAACAATTAAACATCGGGTTTTCGATTTATTGCAAAAATGTACTTTTTTTTAATGGACGTCCTTTGCATATTATATCATCATTCAAAAAAACTATTTAAAGAGCTTTCTTTCAAAACAGTCTTCGTGTAATATATCCAACTTTTAATATATTGTATTGGAAATATGGCCATCCTCAGAATTTAATAGAAAAATTGGCATTTTTAAACAAAACACCCTGTATATTGCATACATAACCGCTAAATAGATATTTTAAAGAGCTCTAAGAAATACCACATTTGATATATCTATCTCTCTTTACTTTTGGAAATATGGCTATCCAAATCTAAAATTTTCTTAAATTTAATTTTCAAGCAAAATGTCATTGATGCACCTATTTAGAATAAAGTTTGTAATCGGTAAACATAATAAGATAAAATATTATTGCAACTCTCATAATTTGGCAAAAACGTCTTGATCACATTCATTTATAGCTTTGAAAAACTTATTGTTTTGTGTAGGAATTTGGAGGACAGGAGCGGTTCCTTCGCCAGCAAGGTCATTTTGGTCAATGACCCTCCTAAGTCATAATTAAATTAAAAATAATTTTAACAAAAAAGAAAAAGCACAAATTTATTATTATGCAATAACTCCCTTTGCGAGAATGGAAATAATTCATCAGGGTTATAATTAGCTTGAACAAAATGCCTTTAAAACCAAAAAAGAAGCATATTATATCATAAATTTAGAAGGTTAAAAAAGACGCATAATCGTCCCACGGTCAATGCCTGCAGGCAACCCTTGATAATGAGTGAATACGTTGTATACATTGGAGCGATCACTGCCCGCGTGGTTGCCCGCATCGCATTGCATCATATCGTTTTTTTCGCTTTCGCGCAATACCAATAAAGGGATGTTGCTGCGCGACCATGTGTCGAAGGCGCAAAGATTTTGCACCCCTTATTTTGCAATTCCGGTTGTGGTTAACGTTATTCTGAGACTGCGCAGTAACGCAAACATGATCTCGTTATCGTTATTAACCATACCGGACTCCTTTAATTACGGATGAATACCGAAGAGCTTATCGTTATCGTTATTGTTAAACTGCGATGGTTGCCGGATTGTAGAAATTTTTAATATCAATTATTTAAAAGGTTAAAATTTTATTGCCGTATTAATTAAAATATCATTTATACAAAGGCTCTAATTAGCGAAAAATCTATAGCAGTAATAAAAATCAAATAGTGTTAAGAAATTCAAACGGACTTGCACTTTTACGGATATTCTAAATCAGTAATTAATTTAGATGTTACAATCTGGCACTACTTGCTTTTTATTCTACTACCAAACTTAACCTTACTTTTGTGTTTTGCTTATACTGTATTGTCTGCATCTACTTTAAAACGAATCAATAGAAGTATTTGCAGATATTTAAATATCAATTTATATCTTATGAAGAATAAAAGTAAATACTGATTTTTCGTTAACTTTAAAATCGGTGAACCACAGGCAAAAAATAAGGTTATGTGTCGAAAGCGCAGACGCAAGATAAATTTTTAAAAGAGGCCAGCAAAATCTCTGTCTTAAACTGCTGCCGTAATCGTTATGTTTAATAACGATAACCATAAGGGCGCCAAAAACGTTTCTTCATTTTTGCATTATGAATTAACAGCTTCAAAAATGCTTGGCTTAAAGCAGCGAATTTAAAAAACATATCTAAAATTGTTGAATTTTGTTTAAAAGTTTGCTCCCTCTTGCCGAATAATTAAGTTGTAATGCGTAATGTAAAAAAATGACAATAACTTTTTTTACTCCCATGCTTTAACTTCAAATTTTGACATAAAATAACATTTTCTACAACATTTGCTAATACAATTTTGTTCTATTTTTAAAAATAAAAGTGACAAGCCGCTGGGCATTTTTATATTTTTAGTTATAACTTGCCCTGTATAATACCAATTAAGGGAAATTTCTGTATTTATTAGTTTTGGACCATGCGACCAGTTTTCCCAAATTTCGTTTTGAAATCAAACAATTTTGGTCCATTTATCCTCTTGTAACACCTATTCTGGAACACACTGTATGTAAAATATTTATAATTATGATAGTTAAACGACTTTGGCATTATAACCACTATAATTTGGGTTTAAATTGAGAAAAACACCTGAACAAAAAGTATTATAGTAAGAACATTTTAAAAGCGCAAATTCGGTACCCTTTGAAAATAATACAAAAAACATAAAAAAGGCCGCCTGCAATCGGACTATTTTATACAAAGGCGTCGCTATCCTTTACAGCGACTCGCCGATACACTATGGGATAGAAATCCATTATTTTGGCCAAAAAGCAACTTTGAAATTTTAATGACTCATGCCAATTTCAAAGTAGATACTCCAAACTACATGTACGCAAAATTATAAAAGGATAGGACGACTTCTATTGGGAAACTTGAAAATGTATTTTAAGTAAATATAAATATACAACATTTAATCTACTTAGTTTATTATTAGCCTTGTTTACTAAAAAAAGTAAAGAGTTTAAATAATAAGAGTTATTGTTGTGTTTCCGATGCAATCCCGCGAAGTCTCGCTACTTTTGTCAAAGATTTTTTACCTTTTTCTTTATCAGTTTTTGTACTTACAATTGCCTTCATACTTTTTGCTACTTCTGAGTGTAAGGACAGATACAAGATTTTTATAATTTACAAGGTTTTCCATTTTAAAATTTAATATGTTTTGTCCTACACTGTATATCCTAAAAGATAAAAGCATTTTGATGAAAGAGATGGATTCTACAGGATCTACCCAACAAAACAGTGTTTTTTATTTATTTTATACGTTAAAAAATAAAAAAGTTGGGAAGATGTATCTCTATTACGCTTCTATAAGAATAATTTAAAATTATTTTTCAGATTTGAATGGTAATATTTCCGAAACTAATTGAGAAGGACACATCAAATGGAGTATTTTTTTAAAACATTTTAAAAGATTTTTTGGTGGTGATATAATATTCAGGGTATTCAATTTTAAAAAATCATACCTATTGTCGTACCCTGTATATCATATGAGATAATAATCATCGGGTTACTGATTAGAATATTACCGAATTAACCAAACAAGCTGAAGTTTATTTTGTACAATAAAAAATAATAATGTTAAGGGGGTGTAAATTTATAATAACATATAATAAGTTTTAGGTTTCTAAAAAGCATTTGTAATAATTTATAATATTTTTCCAGTAAAAAGCACCCCATTTTAAGTTAGATTGGTAAGTTTCAGAATTTTGACCAAAAAAATTAATTTCCATCCCATAATAAAGTGTCCAAAGTAAGCTATACTTTTAGTCTAAGATCCGGATAGAAAGCGACCACACCCACCTGTTTACCAGATAAAAACTATTTTTTATTAAACATAGTATTTAAAAAAGGTTGCCTAAAAATTTCGGTCAAGGCTATTATATTTAATTTAACAATTAAACAAATAACCTTAAAATTTTTGACAACCCTGTAAAATGGCAATTTTATTTTTACTCTACCTAATATATTACAATTTTTTTTTCGATAATTTATACACAAAGCCATGGAAAATTGTTTAAATTTAAAGTTTTGAAAAATTGTTACAATTTTGGGTACATTCTGTATTATTTAAACAAACATTTTTTTATTAGCTAGCCTTAGAACGCAGCCCAAAAATTCCCTCTTGAAGATCAGAGCCGATTTACCTGAAATCCTTTTTTTTTTATTGTCTCCTTTTTGGCTGTTGCCCCCAAAACCACTTTTTACCTACGGCCCTGCCTAAAAATGAATTTAATATTTAAGAAAATAGGATTTCCCATTATACAGTGAGGATATTAAAAGCCATCCTTTATCTTTTGATGAGACAAGATATCAAGATCGGGTAAAATTTAGGTAAAGGATGTCACCTAAACTACTTTTTGGCATAAAAATGATTGCGGTCACGTGACCTAGTGCCAAGGGGCACTAGCGACTTCTTTTCAAATGGAGCACCTCGTTTTAAAGGCCTTTTAATATTTTACTCAACGATACTTTGTTTTTGAAAATCGGTCACAGCCGTTCCAGACTTAAAACCGTTTAAAATTTGTAAGTCTGGAACGGCTAGGCCGATTTTGCGAAAACAAAGTGGCTTCAAAAATGAGATTAAAAGGGCGCCTAAAAACAGAAGTACTTCTGTGACCCACTTTTGATTTGAAAAAAAAGTTGCTAGTGCCCCCTTGACACTAGGCCACGTGACAAAAAATATTTTTATGTCAAAAAGTAGAAAATTTTATCCGGCTTCGATACTCTAGTCCTATTCCAAAAGTTGTTGGGGGAGAGAACTTTTAAAAACTGCACTTTCGTAATGTTACAAATTGGGGCTAAACTTTAAATGCTTGTACAATTCTAGAACAAATCGGCCGATTTTTAAAAATAAAATGGTGACGACTAGCGAATCAAAATGCTTTAAACGAAGTGCCAGATGACTCCCCTTTCCATTTGAAAAAAGTTGCTTGGCACTAGGCCATGTGATCAAAGTCATTTATGCCAAAAGAGTAGTATAGTAGTAGTAGATAAAGTGGGGGAAGGACTTTTAATATCCTCATTGTACAGGGTGTGTCAAAAAGTTTGAGGTTTTACCTTTGTCTCCTTCCTACTTGTTTGTTTTGGCTTTTGAAATTAGCCATATAGCCAGAATACCTTTGTTTAAGTACTATATATAATATAAAAATAGTATTTATTTGGCAAAGAGATGGGTGCAGGCCAGGGCACTACGCAGGGGGGCATTAAGGACAATTTGCCCCCAGGAGTCCTATAAATGGAGTTGTTCTGCGGGGTTGGGGGTTGTGTAAGGCCTAATTTGGTGTAAAAGAACATTATTCGTCTGGTTGTAATACATCTTGCCCCCTCCCCTCTAAAGTTAAAATTAATATACTTGGTTTACGGTAGGATTTAGACGATGATTTTTTTTGCTTTTCAATATTTGTAAGGAAGTATATTTTAGAAGGTAAGGGCCTTTTTTTTTTTTGTTCTTCAACCATATTTATTCCAGTGGAAGGAAGTGCGTTTATTGTGATTTTTGGAGGGTTGGGACCTTTTTTTCTTTGCTCTTTAATTTTTGCTTTCCGTGCGACATAAGTGTTTTTATTGCTCTTTTGCCCCCCTCTTCCCCAAATTCTATTCTGCGTACTGCCCTTGTACAGGTTGCTCACTATTGGGATTATAAAAACGGTATTGTGATTCTGCTGGATTAACCACAGGCAAATGAGAAATATGTTTGTTTTTGAGAAAACTACTAGCAAAAAAAAACTTGATGAAGTAAATAAATAATAGTTTAAAAAAACTAAAAAAACACGCTTTTATATGCAACCGAACTAAAAAATTAGAAAATAATTTTTCATTACAAAGAGTTTGTCACTTCAGAGTAAAAGCGTGGGGTGCATTTTACTATTTTTTCATAACTTTTCCTCATAGATATTTGCAATAGAATAATTATAACATTTAATATATTAAGCACCCCACGCTTTTATTCTGAAGTGACAAACTCTTTTGTAATGAAAAATTATTTTCTAATTCTTAGTTCGGTTACATATCAAAAGCGTGTTTTTTTAGTTTTTTTAAACTATTATTTATTTTTCATTTTTAGTTCGATATATCAATTAGTTTTTTAAAAATAAATGCTCCAGTTTATTCACTAAAAATTCCTTCGCCATTTTGTCAAGAGACACAGAGGATCTGTAAGAGGAATTTATTTATCCTGGCGGTCCTAATCAGGATAACGGATACTGTTTTAAATTATTGCATTATCATCGGTCCTTGATAATGTGTGCAAAGTTTCAAAGAAATTGAATCGCTGGAAGTTGGTAAAAATTAGGCTCAAAGATTCCGTTACATAGATAGATAGATAGATAGATAGATAGTTACAACCCAAGCTAATAAAAGCGTGTTAAAAAGCGAATGGTAATGGTGATAAATGTGGATCTAGATGGATTAAATTATTTAAATTTTACCTTTTTCTTTTAAAAGAACATGTATATCAATTAAAATCCTAATCGATTTAAATTATGTTTATTGTTTATAAAATAAATAAGGAGGGCAAGACATAAAAGTAATAATAGATTTAATGTATGTATATATCAGTTAACCGTATTTACATTCCAAGAACTTGAGGATTTACGATATCTTCTATGGCAATATAATACGTGTATGGAAATATCTAGTTAGACCTTCTGCAAATTTATGTCATGAATATTTTTACAACAGTATATCAATAAAGAATTACAGACAACTAAATTTTGACTAAAATTAGGGTGAACAAAAATGTTTTGATTTTTAATGTGTTTGCTCGTTTTTTCATTTGTTTGTGGCGAAGAATAAATTATGCGTCCTTTACATTTATGAGAAAAAAATTGAAGAAAAAAGGTTCTCGCCTTTTTAAATTGCAGCCTGTTCTTTGGCCCACTATGTATAATACACAAAAGTATCCCAAATAAAAAGTGAAGATTGTAACTTATTTTATTTAGAATCAGTTTATTTTAGAAACCTCATACCGCAATTTGTTGGGTATATTGTAGTCCCATTTATTTAGCAGCACAAAATGTGAAATTTGAAGTTTAAAAAGCAGCTCCGAATTGGTTACAAAATGTTTATAAACAGTCACTAAGTATACCGAATTGGTCATCTATACACCAACTTTTACAGCGGTTATCGAGAAAATTTCTAGCGCCTTAAATTAATCATACAAGGCTTAATCAGAACCAATGCAATTGGTCACAAATTTGTCAATATTGAGTCAGTAATGATTAATTAATTGGTCGGTATAATTAAATAATTTTGTATTAAATGAAGACATTTAAGGATAAGGAAATTTTTTAAGCGGCCAAAAAATTTAAAATTTTAGATTCATAAAACAAATTCTGAAAGCTATTATAGTAACAATTAGGGAATTGGTCATAGATATTTAATATTTGGTCAAAGATACTGAAATAAACAAAAAAAGTTTAAAATTTCAAGGTAACTTATTGCTACATAAATATATTTAGCACCTCAACATTAACATACGGAGGTCGTTTTATCCAGTAACAACTGGTCAAAAATTGGTCACTGTTGGGCATTAGGTCACAGTAATTTGTCAGCTGTAAAATGGAACTAAGAGAAACAAATTGAAGAATTGTACACATAAGAATATTCATCACCTCAATTCTAAAGCTGAAAGCTCATCCGACGCGATATCAATTGGTCACAAAGGGTCATGATTGGTCAATGAGTTGCCGAAATTGGCCCATTTAATGCTGTATATAAATTGGTCACGAATTGGTCACGATTGGTCAGTCAGTCACAGTGATTGGTCAAATGCTGAATACAATATACGGGGGTAGTTTTTCACCTGAATATGAACACTCAGAGCTCATTCTATGCTACAAAACTTGGTCAATAGATCAGTGACTGTCAGTAAAGACAATCCAGCAGAAAAAGTATCCATAAGTGATACCAAAAATTTGGTAGTTTTGCAATTAAGTACATTTAATTAAATAGCTCAAGATTCGCTTCTTAATATTTTTGAAACTTGGCATGGGCGTCTGTTAAATTGATCACTTCAGAAGTTTTTTTTTGTAAAATGTACAGGGTTGACAAGAATTAACCCTCTTACAATTTACATGGGATTTCCCATGTTCCGCTCGGCAACGCACCACCCAGTATGTTTTAAGGGAGTTACGAGAGTAGGTCGTTAATAAAAAGTTTTTTTATTTTATTTTAATGTTTGTATTTTAGCCAATACAAGTACATGTCGCAGTTTTTAAAGAACTTTTATCTAATAGGAATTTTACAAATTTTTAATAAGGTGTAACTCCTAGGTCAAACCTGTAGCGTTGGTTAAATTACTCCTTGTTAGTTAGTACTAAACAGAAAAAAAGCTTTAGTTCAAAAAATAAAATGTATGCATAGTTACACGTTTATTGCTATTGTGATAATAAAACTTATGAGATACACTGTATTATTTATTGTTAAAGGAAAAACCTTATTGGGTGTATCATTCGTTGACTCTTAATGCTTATAAATAAATGGTATTCGAAGAGACGAGACAGTTGTCTTGGGATCGGTCAGTGGTAATTTTCAATGCCATCCGGCAAGATGAAGTCGGTATATTTGTTTATTTTTCTGCTGATTGGCACAGCTTTAGGAGGAAATGCTGCTAGATTTAGAAAAATGTTCGTCAGAATTGTAAGTTTCTTCTTTATTAGTTTATTGAATTATGTTTTTATTGTCAAGGAAAAAATATTTAGCTGAATTACTATATTGTTCTCAGTCCTCGGATGATATTTAATTTGTTTTGCTGGACAATTGTTAAATACAATTGTAACAAACCTTAGCTCGATATTTTTATACAGGGTATTTTAGAATAAGATGCTGATGGTTAGGTGATTTAAATAAAAACATAAATAAAGAAGCATTTTTGGATAGACATTTTTTTTAACTTCTGTTAGTGACTTTTGATCGAAATTTAATTCTGTGATATGCCACTTGTTTTTCTACGAACAAAACTATTTCTATGAGGTATTTAATAGAAAAAAGTATTTAAAAAGTATGGTAAAATATTTAAGGAAGTAAGTCCTTGCGTTAAAAAAGTTATAGTGTTTTTATTTTATTATTTTTATAATTTTACATACTTTTTTATATTATTAAATATTAATTTAAATGAAAATGGCACAAAACGCACCACTTTATCTATTAAAAAAACGATTTATACGGGGTGTTTCTAAACAAATGCGAAATAATTTAGGAGGTGATTCCTTGTTCAAAATAAAGGGTAGTTGGCTTAAAAAAATCTCTTTATGTTGTTGCCTAAAAACAAAATAAGCATTGTATTTAAACTACCAAGTTGTGTCAAATAAAGACATATTACTATTGTCCACATACCCAGCAAACACTATTTGCCGGCAATGTACATTTTTCATATTGGCATTGATGGTAAAGCATTGGCAATTGGTGGCAATATTATGCCAACATCTTATACGCATTAAAAAGTCAACCCTAAATAAACACTTAATTGCCAATAAATTTTACATGCAGGCGAATTGCCGGCAAGCATATAAAAATGACGGGGTACCAATCCTGATTAAATAAAGCACGCGTTTTTGTTGCAGGCAAATAAATATTGGATTTTGAAGGCAAACCTTCAACGCATATTCATACTTTTTAAACCATATTATTAACATTGGTATTTAACTAACATTAAAGCAATTTTTTGAATCTTTGAACCGCTTTGTGCCTTTGTTTTCTACGTGGTTTTCTAGCTTTTTAGTTTCTTTTTAAAGAAAAGAGTTTTTAATAGACATAATAAATGTATTCATTACCTAATAAGTGTGTGTTGTGTGATTAATTGGTGATGGCTAGTCGAGAAGGCAAGATATTCAAGTAGACTGTTAGGAGCTGTAAACATTTTGTTTAAAACTTTATTAAAAGTTTTAAAGACGTGTTAATAAAAAAATATTATATATATTTAATAGTTTTTTTGACATACCGATAGATGGCGTAATGGACAATAAACTACTACGTTTCTGCAATATTTTCGCTTTTTATCATCTAAACCGTACCCATTAGACAAAAATAATCCGAGAGCGGTCTGCGGTAGGTGATCTCACTAGAGTTTTGAAAGAAATTTCTTCGGCTAGTGTAAAAATCTGCATCTCCAAGCTGGACAGTCTTCCGAGAGATGGTATTTGCATTGCAAGGAAATTGCATGCAGTAAGGAGTTTTTCCTATTTTAATTTTCAAATAAAATATCGCATCATTTTAGCTTTTGCAAAAAGTATATGCGACAATTTTCGTCAATAAGACGTCAGCTTGCTGCTTGGGACTATCTGCATTTGCCCACTTTCGTGTCTTTTGTTATCTTTTTTCCAATAACTTATTAATGATGGATGCCATTATCTTAAACGCATTTTTTTGCCAATAACTTATTAATGACGGATGCCATCACATTATCTGCAACACGTGGCCTAATAACGGCCAATTGCCCACTTCCGCGTCTTTTGATACCTTTTTGCCAATGCCTTGCCATTAAAGAGTGTTGGCAATGCCAGTAAATTAAATGTACAACGCCGGCAAAAATGTTATATGGGTGATCAAAAATTGGTCACGGTTGGGCATTAGGTCACAGTAATTTGTCAGCAGTAAAATGGAACTAAGAGAAACAAATTGAAGAATTGTGCACATAAGAATATTCATCACCTCAATTCTAAAGCTGAAAGCTTATCCGACGCGATATCAATTGGTCACAAATGGTCATGATTGGTCAATGAGTGGCAGAAATTGGCCCATTTAATGCTATATAAATTGGTCACGAATTGGTCACGATTGGTCAGTCAGTCACAGTGATTGGTCAAAGGCTGAATAAACTATACAGGGTTAGTTTTACACTGTTTTTTTTTAAATATATATCTACCACCTCAATATGAACACTCAGAGCTCATTCTATACTACAAAACTTGTTCAATAGATCAGTGACTGTCAGTAAAGACAGTCCAGCAGAAAAAAGTATCCATAAGTGATACCAAAAATTTGGTAGTTTTGAAATTAAGTACATTTAATTAAATAGCTCAAGATTCGCTTCTTAATATTTTTTGAAACTTGGCATGGGCGTTTGTTAAATTGATCACTTCAGAAGTTTTTTTTGTGTAAAATGTACAGGGTCGACAATAATTAACCCTCTTAAAATTTACATGGGATTTCCTATGTTCCGCCTCGGCAACGCACCACCCAGTATGTTTTAAGGGAGTACGAGAGTAGGTCGTTAATAAAAAGTTTTTTTTTATTTTAATGTTTGTATTTTAGCAAATACAAGTACATGTCGCAGCTTTTAAAGAACTTTTATCTAATAGGAATTTTACAAATTTTTAATAAGGTGTAACTCCTAGGTCAAACCTGTAGCGTTAGCTAAATTACTCCTTGTTAGTTAGTACTAAACAGAAAAAAAGCTTTAGTTCAAAAATAAAATTTTTGCATAGTTATATGTTTATTTTTATTGTGATAATAAAACTTATGAGATACACTGTATTATTTATTGTTAAAGGAAAAACCTTATTGGGTGTATCATTACTTATTATTAGTTTTAATGGTTAATTTGTTTTGAGATGTGTGGTGTTGGCACTGGGTTAAATGTAAGAATAGCTGGTACCCTGTACCTATAGCTAAATTTCTGCCCAGTGTTGGCGCCATAAAGCTTATAAAGTTTATTTGTAAATAGTAATAGGAAAACATAAATTAAAGACGTTTATTATTATTATTATATTATTATTCTGTTGACTCTTAATGCTTATAAATAAATGGTAATTCGAAGAGACGAGACAGTTGTCTTGGAATCGGTCAGTGGTAATTTTCAATGCCATCCGGCAAGATGAAGTCGGTATATTTGTTTATTTTTCTGCTGATTGGCGCAGCTTTAGGAAGAAAGAGTTACATGTAGATCAATGGGTCGTTATTGTAAGTTTCTTCTTTATTAGTTTATTGAATTTTGTGTTTTTTTTTAAGAAAAAATATTTAGTCAAAGTGCTATATTGTTCTCTGTCCTCGGATGATAATTAATTTGTTTTGCTGGACAATTGTTAAATACAATTGTAACAAACCTTAGCTCGATATTTTTATACAGGGTATTTTAAAATAAGATGCTGATGGTTAGGTGATTTAAATAAGAAACATAAATTAAGAAGCATTTTCGGATAGACAATTTTTTTTTAAATTTCTGTTAGTGACTTTTAATCGAAATTAAATTAATTTATTTTTTAAAGAAAAATGTGGTATGCCACTTCTTTTCTACGAACAAAAACTATTTTTATAAGGTATTTAATAGAAAAAGAGTATTTAAAAAGTATGGTAAAATATTTAAAGAAGCAAGACCTTGCGTTAAAAAAGTTATATTGTTTTTAATTTTATTATTTTTATATTATTAGATACTAATTTAAATGAAAATGGCACAAAACGCACCACTTTATCTAAGAAAAAACGATTTATACGGGGTGTTTCTAAATAAATGCGAAATAATTTAGGAGGTATTTCCTTGTTCAAAATAAAGGGTAGTTTGCTTTTACAAAAAAAAAAATAAATCTTTATGTTGTTGCCTTAAAACAAAACATTGTATATAAACTACCAAGTTATATCAAATAAATACATATTACAAATGTGTTCATAGGCAACAGCAGAAAAATAGAATTTTTTATAAATACATTTCTTCGCCTCGGCACGGTATGATTTACATTTTATTTTTTGATTTGAAATTGGTAAGTTTAACGAAAAAAATACAGAAATTCAAAAGTTTCTAAATAAACCAGTCTATCCAAATTTAACTTTTTCCAGTCATTGCGTAAGTGTCTCTTTTAATTTGGTCATATAATATCTACATAATTGATCAGATTTTGAGGATATAAAGTGTACTATAAGTCACTAGTGAGCTAAAGTACCCTTTAGCTCACTAGTGAATATAGACAATACAAATTTTGTTGCTGGTGTTGACAATGACAAGTAACAAATAATGGATGACGTTTTCAAATTATTTTCGATATTAAAAACGATTTATACGAAAGTGTTGGATAAAATTTTGTATTAGACACGTGAGTTATTACATATAAGTCACTTAAGAAAATTACCTCTCTCGCCCTTCGGGCTCGAGAGTTAAACTTTTCTTGCGTGACTTATATGTAATATAACTCACTTATCTAATAAATAACTATTATTTTACATGCTATTCAAAAAAAAAATATAAATATTTTTTAAAAATGAACAATAAAGGTAGCTAAAATTTTTGGTCCATTTTTCCTCTTATTATATCCATTCGTGGACACTTTTTATATAGTTTTTTGAAAGGGGGGTGGAGCTGCAAGGAACTTTGGTATAAAAAATTTAAACAAAAGGACTTTTCCCTCCAATTTACGCCCCTGACGCTACCATTTTCCCAATTTCAATTTTTTTAAGTTGTCTGGTCATGCAATTATCTAAGAGATCATATTTGTCCATTTTATTATTTAAATGTATTTTGATTATACAGGGTATCAGAACCAGTGGTAAACTAAGAAAAATTAAAACTTCCAAAAACTTTATTATTTTAAATAGAATGGCCTGTATTTTCTTTGATCATTGCTTCTGGGCCTTTTAATTTTTATACATATCCTTAGGATCAAGTAGTTTCCGAAATATTTTTAAAAGTTATTATTTTAATATTAGTTTTGAAGTTAAATTATGTTATCCGTAGAAATCATCCTATCTATGGTTTATTTTAATATTACCGATAGAACACAAAAAAATAAAGTTTAGCATGTTGACTATACAATATGTAGAGTCAAATGGGGTAAAATAAGACAATTTTTAAAAACTAAAAATTATATTATTAATTAAACTTCTTCATTTAGGTGTTAGAACATTTTAGAGGTGTTTTACTATTAAGGTAGAGGTTTAAATTTGTGTCCTCTCCTCGTAGCATTGTCCCAGTTTATTAATATATATATATAGCATATATATATATATATATATATAGTATATATATATATATAGATAGATATATATATATATATATATATATATACATATATGTATATGTATATATATATATATATATATATATATATATATATATATATATATATATATATATATATATATATATATATATATATAACTTTATCTTTCTTAAAACTATTTATCAATTACTGATATTAATTTATTCTTTGGGCATAGGTTTATATATTAGTATATTAAGTAAAACGCTTTGATTTGACGTTTCGCCCCATATGGCTGGGCCGGGTCTGACTAATATATAAACCTATGCTCCAAGAATAAATTAATATCAGTTATATATATATATATATATATATATATATATATATATATATATATATGGATATATATATATATATATATATATATATCCATATATATATATATATATATATACATATATATATAATCAAGATAATTTAAACCAGTCACTAGGTTTTTTTACCTTTAAAAAGTTTTAAAGGTTATTTTGAATAACATAATGTTTGAACTACTTGTTTGACCTCAGTTCTTGTTTGAGCAAATCCCATTTTGCCATGTACCTAGCTTAGGGTAAATCAATCTTCTTTAACGGCATGGCTGTTATTCTTCCCTGCTTTGTAGCATTTTTTTGTGAACATACTAATATAACTTGCTATGTTGTATGACATTTCTGCCTTAAATAAGTAAATTTGCGGCCTTTTTTCAGGTTATCTATTTTGTATTTTTTAGCTTTACAAATATATTTACTTGAAATTTTCAGGCCTTCCCTAAAATGTTATAATTATGGTGTATTATTTTTACCCCAATAGTTGTCTCATTTTTAACCCTCAATGCGTCTTATATAGTAAATTCACGTAGTCGTTCTAGTGCGCACTAAGCTCGAACTCTGGCAGTCCAGTGCAAATCTTTATATTCACGCAGAAGAGTTCTATTTGTCAAGCAATATAATGTGCGTGTACCATGAATTCGCCCGCACTTTGAGCGATTAATTTTCGGATTCACGGTGCTGGTGTTACACTCGGGGAATCTGCGCTTTTTTGGAACCGGATGTTATCGGCGGTGCCGCAGAAGGGAACAGTAAATAGCACACTGTTTTCATGCATAGAAAATGCGTTTTATCACACTAGTGTTGCAAAGTATAATATGAAGCTGTCATCGCTGTCATTGTTATTTAAAATAAATTTGGAGTTATCAGCCTGTTAATGGGATTTACATTGATAAACCCATGCAATATTTTTTAAATGAGGACCTTTTTTAATTCTAAAATGATGAAAAGCTACTAGGTAGGTGATTTTTGATATAAAAATATTGTTAAACAGTATAATATATCGCAGTAAGGAAAAGTATATATCACCCTAGTGATGCAAAGTTTTCAATTGTTTTCTTATTTTTTCTGTGAAGACAAACAACTTTTATTTTTTTGAGAATAACTTGTGGTCGTAGGAAAAATAGTGTACATTACTTGTGTGAAAATCACTTTCTTACACTCGTGGGTTTGTCGCACTCGGCTGACGCCTCGTGCAACAATATTCCCACTCGTGTGAAATAAGTCAGTTTCCACCCTTGTAACCATCATCATCATCTCATCTATCTTGTAACGGAATCTTTGAGCCTAATTTTTACCAACTCCCAGCGATTCAATTTCTTTGAAACTTTGCACACGTATCAAGGACCGATGACAATGCAATAATTTAAAACAGTATCCCGTTATCCTGATTAGGACCGCCAGGATAAATAAATTCCTTTACAGATCCTCTGTGTCTTACTACTTGACAAAATGGCGAAGGAATTCTTTAGTGAATAAACTGGAGCATTTATTTTTAAAACTAATTGATATATCGAACTAAAAAATGAAAAATAAATAATAGTTTAAAAACTAAAAACACGCTTTATATGCAACCGAACTAAAAATTAGAAAATAATTTTTCATTACAAAGAGTTTGTCACTTCAGAATAAAAGCGTAAGTGCTTAATATATTAAATGTTATAATTATTCTATTTGCAAATATCTATGAGGGAAAAGTTATGAAAAATAGTAAAATGCACCCCACGCACTTTACCTGAAGTGACAAACTCTTTGTAATGAAAAAATTATTTTCTAATTTTAGTTCGGTTGACAGGGTGTCCGGAAAATGTGGAAATCTCTGCACACGTATGGAACAGATGAAAATAACACGACAAGTTCCTATAAAAATTTTTCCGTTTAAGCCCCCTGCGGAGATATGATCCCCTAAAGGGGGCAGCTAGAAATCGATTTTCGTGAATAACTTTTAAAGCGCTCTGTATAATTTGATAATATTTTTAGTACGATGCATACTAGTAAAGACCTCTTAAAATAGTGCCCTTGAAACTTATGTCGCTTCTTTAGTTTGCCAGGGACAGACTAGTTTTGCACATTATTGATAATATTTGATTCAGTATTGAAGTCCTCTCGTAGCAGGTCAGGAATTTGTTGCAAATGACTTTTTACTCGAAAACGGCTCATTTTATCGATGTCAAACAAGAGTACCTTTTTTTTAGCAAAAGGTTTAAACTACCCAAAAACATATTTTTTGTGTCTTCACCATACAGGGCGTAAAAAATATTATCAATAATGTGCGAAAACTAGTCCGTCCCTGGCAAACTAAAGAAGCGACATAAGTTTCAAGGGCACTATTTTAAGAGGTCTTTACTAGTATGCATCGTACTAAAATATTATCAAATTATACAGAGCGCTTTAAAAGTTATTCACGAAAAATCGATTTCTAGCTGCCCCCTTTAGGGGATCATATCTCCGCAGGGGGCTTAAACGGAAAAAAATTTATAGGAACTTGTCGTGTTATTTTCTCTGGCGCAAACTTACATAAATAGAATATTAATAACCCTTTATTTTCTTGAAAAATTTTATGAAAACATCATTTTGAAGATTTACCTACCTGTCACTCTTTAATTATGTAGTCAATCTTCTTAGTATTATACAACAATAATTACTTTTAATTTGCATTCTATTACTGTACTCATTTTCTTCATGTGAAAAATTAATAATAAGAAAACAAAGACATTGTTTGTTAAACTTGTTTTGATTATTTATTAAATTGATATTTCTATTATTTAAAAGTTGAATAGTTTAAAAGTTTCCATAGAACAAAAATACATACATATAAGTAAGAAGTTATATTTTCTGATCAAAATTTATGTCCCTATGTTTTTAACTCTACCCAGTGACGGAGTAGGGTGAAGGTTGGCACCCGGGGCGGTTTCGTGGGATAATTTCCAAATAAATAACAAATACTAAACGTGCTTACTAGGGATGCGACATCCAAGCCAAACATCGAGTTGAACATCGATGGTGATATTGAAAGCTGACTGTCGATGGCAACGATACGTCGAACAATATATCATCGATGTTTCTTAAACATCGATGATTCATGGACTCAATAATAGAAATTTCAAAGAAATAATGATTAGAGCCAAAAACTTTTAAACCGAATATTTTAATGTTTACCCTTCACGCATAATATGATTCTCAATACAATTCCCTAACCCGTTATCGTCACCTCACCGATGGCGGCAAAATAAAACAAATTAAACAATAGAAAATAAAACATAATTGGCCTTGCAGCCATTTTTACAGTAGCGTTTCGCCAAACATCAAAGAAACTGCCAAATAGCAACAACACGTTATCTTTTAACCATCAGCTTTAGTACAAAAATGTTCTTTTAGGGGGCGTCCATGAATTACGGGAGGTGTTTTCCAAATTTTGGACCCCCTACCTTCTTGGTGAGATTTGGTGAGATTTTTTTAACCCCCTGTATCTAATCTCACGTGAGATATATAAGAATGCAAAAGTTCAATTTTTAAACAGAAATTGATTTTGTCATAAAAAAATTTGAAGAGCAAAAAAGATCTCCAGTATCAAAAGTACACTGAATCACATTTTTCCGAACGGGGAGGGCTGCCCCAAAATTCAATTTTTTTCTCTTTCTACCCCACAGACCCCTCCCCCATCGTGAGTTTTGGTGAAATTTTCCTCGACCCCCCTCTCCTAAAATGTCTCACGTAATTTATGGACGCCCCGTTATTGTTTTGTCCAATTTTTTTATGTTTTATCTTTTGATATAACTTGGCAAACATGAAGTTATTTCAGCACTTTTTCCCCCAGTAGGGTGTATAAACTTTATAAACTAGCTTTGTAGAAATTTCTAAATTGGTAACAATTTCGAAGAAAAAATATATCATTTTTAAATACATTGTGTCATTTAATGTACATATAATTTAATTATTGATTTGCATTAGCATATAAGTAAATGTATATTAAAAAAAAAAAACGGACATTACACAAAGTATATCAAATATCTTAGTTTTTTATAAACATTTATAGCTTTGATCGTATTTTTGGGCAACCCATTCGCGATAGATTTATTAACAAATCAAATTGAAAAAAAAGTTTTCATTCCGTAAGCAAGCCAATTCGCATCCGGTTTCACTAACATAAACATGCATAATCACCATAAACATAAAGGAAAGAGGTTAGAATCACTGAATCGCAATCACAATCACCATCTAGCGATCGCGATCGCCGTTTAATGTTGTGGTTGAACTGGCGCCACCATGCGAACTGCGAATATTAAAGAGTGATTTTTTCCTGCAATCGCCAGGTGCAAGTAGCAGCTACCAAAATGATTTGTTAATAACCGGTGATTGGTAGCAGCGACTGCGATCACAGTAACACATAGGCAATGTGAGGAAGAACCTCAACACGAATACCGGCATGTAAACATGGGTGACTCATAGTGCTTGTTTTGTTATTGCATTACTGTCTGATATACCATTAACTTTTGCTTATACAGTATAATACAGAAAGATTGGTTAGTCAGGATTGACCCATTGTGGACCTTAAAACAGATTTTATCAACTTTAACTTTAAGAAGCTTTTCACATGAAGCCACCGAAAAATAATGACTAAAAAATCTTAGACTCAGCGCTAGATTTAAAACAGACTCAGAATAGCTGTTTTTACGGTAAATCTAAGAAGCTTCAATGTAGTTTTTGCAAAAATTACTTCCGATGTAACCGGAGGCACTATAGCCTTATTTATTTAATATTTGGGACGATAAGTTTTCCATTATCGTGCCAACAACAATAATATTAAAGCTTGTTATAAGATAAACATATGAAAAACCCGATTTTCTAAATTTTGTGCAATGATTTTGTTGGCAATATTAGCTATTTTTTATAAAAAATTACATAATTAAGTAAGCGTTAACTTTTTTAGGCGCTTGTGGCTGCTCCGGTTGTATCGGCAGCGTCGATAACCGGAGTTAAGCAGTGAAGTGCGCGCCCATAACTTGGATGGGTGACCGGCGTTGTCGGTTTTGGGCAACGGCACGCGGTGTTCTCGCTCGGGGGTGAACGAACGGACCGAGCAGCAATCATCCAAGTTATGGAATGAATGGTGTGTGAATGGGAAGGAGTAGGGGTCAAGGTACAATAAGCCTTTAGGCTGCAGTGCACCACCTAGGAGGGCGATCATCGGACCTGGGTGGGATGACCCCGAAAGGGCGAAAAAAAAGGTTAACTTTTAAATAATTTATTACTTAACCAAAATATGTAGTTTTAAGTGACTGAATAAATAATCCTTTTTTATAGATAGAATGTGTGTACCAGAGGATTTACTGCAGCTATGTACAGAAATGGCCAGTGAAGACACAAAAGTTCTGCTAGAATAATATGCATTCCTGCGAGGGATAGGTAAGCATCCAGAACTAACCAGAAATAACCAGAACTAACCAGAACTAACCAAGAATATATTGTTTTTTTTTATTTATTTTTAAACGACTTCAAAAGAAGTACCGTATTTTTTTGTGTGTATGTCTACACTACTGGACCACAGTTAGAAGCAATGAGACGTGTAATTTGATTAATTGACATTGGGGGGGAATGATTAGTTCTGGCTAGTTAAATCTTTTTTTTTTTAATTTCATTTGTTAAAAAATTATAAAAAAATATATTTAAAAAACTAGGACAGTTTTGCATGACCGTCTGTAACGTTTTAAACCAATCAAATTACACGTCATTGTGCTTTTAATGTAGTCTTTGAAAGAGGTAGGGGAGAACGGGGAGGGTTTGGACACTGGGAGCATATGGGGACACCCACGGTACTCTGGTATTTAGGCATAGACCTTCGTGGGATGTCAACAGATTTAAAAAAACACACATTCAAATTTACCGCCAAATCTATTCAAATATTCTTGGCGTGTTGTCCGGTAGTCGAGAAGAAAGTGCCTTTAGTGTTTATAGTTAATTCAACATTTTTTCTTAGTTAATATGCCCCAAATGTACAAAAAAAAAGACAAACTGAACTTTTTATTCTGAATCTGTAAAGCAAGCTGTCATCGATGTTACTAATAATAAGCTAAGTTATTGAAAAAGTGCCTAAAAGTACAGAATCACAAAGTCAGCTTTAGGCACCGATGTAAATAAACAAAGCTTGAAGGGATTAATAATTAATGTAACTTTTTATCCAAAGTACGTCACCACTGAAATATTTTCCACAGAAACAGTAAACCAGTTAGCAGAATATTTAAATGTTCTAATATGTATTGTACTTGAGTATGCATTAAAAAATAATATGAAGTACCCAAATTCATGACAAATCAATAAAATGGCTGGCCCAAATTCAACCTCCATATTTTTGTTGATTTTCAAAAATAAATAACTCTTAAATATTGTGTTAAAATTTGATATTTATATGTCCAGATCCTCCCCGTATATGGGGTGGATCTGGACACTTGACATGTAGTAATTTTTCTTGTTAAAATACCAATCATATTTCATGAAAAATATTTAGCATTTATTAACTGTTAAGATATATCACTAAACAATACTTATACACAATTTTTTTTTAATACTTTATAATGTAGACGAAAAATAGTATTGTTCAAAAAGTGTCAGGACTCTCCCCGTTCTCACCTACTGGTAGTGTTCCTCCTCGTTCTCACCTACTGGTAGTGTTTTTAAGTGTATAATTACCAATTTAATAGTAATAATAATAAATTAGAAAACAAAAAATAAAATAAAAAGCAAAAATTAACAATTTTTAGTTTTTACTCACTAAAAAGTTAAACATAATAAATTTTAAACAAATAAAAAATGAAGTCTGATAATAGAGACATTTTGCACCCCTTATTTTGCAATTCCGTTGTGGTTAACGTTATTCTGAGACTGCGCAGTAACGCAAACATGATCCGTTATCGTTATTAACCATACCGGACTCCTTTAATTACGGATGAATACCGAAGAGCTTATCGTTATCGTTATCGTTATTGTTAAACTGCGTGGTTGCCGGATTGTAGAAATTTTAATATCAATTATTTAAAAGGTTAAAATTTTATTGCCGTATTAATTAAAATATCATTTATACAAAGGCTCTAATTAGTGAAAAATCTATAGCAGTAATAAAAATCAAATAGTGTTAAGAAATTCAAACGGACTTGCACTTTTACGGATATTCTAAATCAGTAATTAATTTAGATGTTACAATCTGGCACACTTGCTTTTTATTCTACTACCAAACTTAACCTTACTTTTTGTGTTTTGCTTATACTGTATTGTTTGCATCTACTTTAAAAAACGAAATCAACAGAAGTGTTTGCATATATTTAAATATCAATTTATATCTTATGAAGAATAAAAGTAAATACTGATTTTTCGTTAACTTTAAAATCGGTGAACCACAGGCAAAAATAAGGTTATGTGTCGAAAGCGCAGACGCAAGATAAATTTCTTAAAGAGGCTGCAAAATCTCTGTCTTAAACTGCTGCCGTAATCGTTATGTTTAATAACGATAACCATAAGGAGGCCAAAAAACGTCTGTTATTTTAAGAGGTGCAAAATGTCTCTAGTAACCTATGCGCTTAGCTACTAAATGTCAATAACCAAATAAGCAAAAGCTTTTTATACTTTAATTCGTTTTTTTTTAATGAAGAAATTTATTTAAACACTAACTAGTTATCATAAATTACAACTCAATACTTAACTAAACTATACTATCGAATTATGATGGAGTGGCCCATTCTGCTCTACCAGACGCAAATTTCTTCGAATGTCTCTCATGAGGTCCTGGACGGAATTCAGTTCAATTTCTCTTAATTTCTCGTAAATTCGCCGTCTTAATTGTTCCTCATCTTGTGCTTCCCAGCCTCCATGATAAACCTTTCTAGACAGTACAGCCCAAAAATCCTCTATTGGGCGAGCCTGCGGCAAGTTTGGAGGATTATCGTTTTTGGGAACAAAAGGTATGTGGTGTTGTCGAAGCCAGTTTTGGGTATCTCTTGAGTAATGGCATGATGCTAGGTCTGGCCAAAACATGATATCGTCATTAGCATGATGTTCGCGGACAAACTGAAGCAATTTGGAAAGGCAGTTATCAATATAGCTCTGACTATTCAAAGCTTCACCCCTCACTCTTCCCACAAAGGTCGGGATACACCCCTGTTAGAAATTGCGCACCAGACAAGGATTTTATCTGCAAATTTCGCTTTATGTTTGTATCTAACATTGTCAGGGCATTCCTCTACGTTGTCCGTATAAAATCCATCGTTTCCCTTCATTTCAGAATTACTCAAAGTGAAATACTTTTCGTCATCTAAAATAATGATTTTTCATTGGCAAAATGTACCCGCCTCAGTTGACGACAACATCTTGGTATACGAAGAAGCTGCGCTTGAGAGTATTTGGGGCACTTACGTCTCTTTCGATATTTAAGACCATTCCTCCTCAATTCCAACGATATCGTACTCTTAGAAGATCTGTATTGCCTAGCCAGTCTCCTCGTTGACATTCCAATCTGGTTTTGCTCTTCTCCACCAATCTCTCTGACCTCTGTGCGGTAAATGCACGTGGTCTTCCACTTTGGGAGATTCAGACATGGTATTCCCTGCTCGCACTCCGCTATTGTTCTATAAATGGTTCTGCGTGAAATGTTTTCATTCTGGAATATTCGACAGATTTCAGCTTTGGGTATCCGCCCAACTAACTTGTAGATACTTTTTCTTATTTCTAATTTATACGACATCTTAAAGCGAAAACTTCAAAATAAATAAATCTCAACTGACAGTAAATAAAGTAAATAAACTTTTGTTTTCAAAGGCAACTTGATATTATTTTGTTTTTGTTAAAATTAAAGACAATGAGTTTTGTGCCAAAACTTTTAGGATCGTTTTAATTTAAAAAGAAAGTGGTTATTATGACATAATACTTGGTTATATGGTCTATGCTAATTACAAATAAAAAAATCCCATTTGTTGAACCTGTATAACCTATACCAGTCTTAAATTTAATGTGAATGAACTTGAAATAGGATTCAAGAATTTAATTTTAGTAAGCTTAGCGTTATTCCTTGTAAATAAGAAAGATTATGAGGCCAAAGAGGATTATGGTTTGATGTTAAATCAACACATCGGCTTAATTCAATAAATCAAAAATATTATGTAAATAACAGTTTAATTTATATTTTGTGGAAGTAAGAAGTCTTCTAAAGTTTAATGAGTTTAATAATGAGTATAAATAATATACTGGGGGACAACGAAATTTTTATCCAGCATTTAATTTTCTTTAGTGAATTAGTATACTTTTCAAATTTTAGGATGTTATAGTATGTCATGAGATCCCAATTTTGGATAAAATGTTTGTGCCTTTTACTTCCGGTTTATCCAAAAGTGATAAAAAATTTGATATTTTAAATAAAACACCCTGTATATTTTTTAAAATTTAAATTCTACAAATCATTTCTAACATAAAACCTTTAGTATACCCATAACCATTAACCAACCTCTTTAATAAAGAGAAAACGGAGTTTGAAAAGGTCCGAACGACCTAAAAATTAACAGTTTCATAGATATTGTGTCATCGTCTGGATCTTTTTAAACACCGTTTTCTCTAAAACCATAGAGTAAGGAAATTATAAGAGTTATCATGGAATAGCCGATTTAAGGACAGGTCATGCGAAAACTCCCAATATAATTTTATTCGTTTCTCGTTGAAATACCGCCAGTTAGTCATTTCAGTAAGCTTACGTGTCTCCCCACCGCTGATGTTACACGAGGCGAGGCTTCGACCGACGCATTTAAAGTGTAAACTGGAAAAATGACAAGCCTGCCGCCAAGCCTGCCGCAAAAGCGGTACGAAAATTTTAGCATGCCATGGTTTCTCTTATCCGTAGGTATGTTACTTTATGCTAAAACTAAAAAGATAGGTGAATTTATATTAAAAAAATGTATATAGGGTGTTTCATTAAAATTATCAGGGTTGTCATATTTAGGTCAAAATTTACAGTACTTCCGGTTAGATAGGAAGAAGTATTACAATGACTAAAGGTAGAGTCTTTAAAAAAAAACTATTTTAAAATTTTTAAATTCTTGTGATGTTCATTTGTTTTCCCATAAAACTGCTTATTGTGCGGTCGTTTGGTCATTTTCAAACGCCATTTTTTCTAAAACCAAAAAAGTTAGGTTAGTTCTGGTTCAGGAATGACCTGTAGATAAAAAAACAGAGTATTCCATTTAAAATATCAAAGTTTACAGCACTTCCGGTTAAACCGGAAGTAATACACATATAGATGCTATAACATCTAAAATTGGCATTCGATGATACAATATAATAATCCTTTATTTTAATGTATATTATTTTAATTTAAAAACGCTACATCAGTATAAGTACAAAAAAATTCAAGAGGCACCTTTTAAGGAAAATTAATATCTCCGATTTATCTAATATGTTTTTAAAAGTAATTAATTTTTAAGAATGGAATGTATCACCAAAATCAAACAAAAAGAAGCGGATTTTGGCACAGTCGATCCAGAGGATATGTATGTTGCAGCAAATGAACCTGATGAGGAATTTGCAATATTTGAAGAAATTCGAACTAGGGAAGAACCTGAAGGTAAATCTTTTTGAATGGTAGATGGCAGTCCGAAAAAATAGATATTGAGGATATGTAAAAGTAATTTTATTTATGTAACAAGTGCCTAAATAAAGTAATATCTTTTGTTACGAATGAAAAGTTGAACTAGCCGTCAGGCAAGTGCGGTAATTTCATGAGTAAAAAGATACATTATGCAATTCTTGCATATAGTTTAAAATCCAAATGAGAAGCGACCTGCACTCATCTGTTTACCGGATAAAATGTATTTTATATTAAATATAATACTTAAACAAGTTCCTAAAAAATTATGGTTAGGGATATATTTAAATAAAAAAACATAATTTAAAAATTTTTGATACACCCTGTTTGATGGCAAACTTTTTCTTTTAATACATTTTCAAGGCTAGTTATTAAAATTTGTGTGTTTAAATATTACAGATGTACCAAACAATTGTAATAATTTTTTAAAGTTTATACATACTTCCGCATCCTTCCTTAAAAAGTAGTACTTCGTCATACATCCCCATACTCTTTACCATAATTCTTTATACTTCCCCATATTTTTCCATACTTCCTAATACTTCCCTATACTTTTCCATACTTCTACATAAATCCTCATACTTTCTCATACTTTCCCATACTTCCCTATACTTCATCATACTTCGCCATACTACCTAATACCATCCTTTCTTATACTTGTCCATAATTTCCTATCATTTCATAAGTAATAAAAAGTAGTACTTCCTTATACGTCCCCATACCTTCCCATACCTCCTTACACCCCCATATTTTCCCATTCTTCCCCATACTTCCACATACTTTTCCATACTTCCTTATACTTCCTCACTTGCCCATACTCTTCGTACTTCCCCATACTTCCTCATACTCTCCTCATACTTGCCCATACTTTATCATACTTGTAATACCTCCATACTTGCTTCCATACTTCACCTATACTTCGCCATACTTCCTCATACCCCCCTTACTTCCTCACTTTCTCCCATACTTCATACTTCCTCCATACTTCCTCATACCCTTTACTTCCCATACTCTCATACTTCCCCATACTTCCTCATACTCTTCCCATACTCTCACACTTCCCTTTACTTCCTCATACTTCCTCATACTTCCCCATACTCCTCACTTCTCCCCATACTTCCTCATACTTTCCCATACTCCTCATACTCCCTCTACTCTCATACTTTCTCATACTTCCCATACTCTCATAATTTCCCATACTTCCTCATACTTCCCATACTTTCTCATACTTCCTCATACTTCCTTATACTTCCCCATACTTCCTCATAATTCCCTCATACTTCCCCATACTTTCTTATACGTCCCTCATAACTCCCTTTAATATTTTCCCATAAGTAATGTATTAATAAAAAAATAAAAGAAGTAATGTAACATGCATAAAATGCATAATGCATAAAATATTTAAATAAATTGTAGTAAGCATGGAAACAAAATATTCATTAAAAATGAAAAAAGCGTCGAACTGTTAAAAAGCTACTCTTTTCACACGCATTGTAGTTCTAAAAGTGCACCTTTTCCGCACTAGTGTAGAAAAAAAAAGTACAGAATTTTTATTATTTATGTATTTTTATTTATTATTATTTATTTATGTTTATAATTAATATTAGCGAGTAAAAATGAAGAAATTTAAATCACTGCATGTTTAAAAGAAATTTTTGCTTTAGCCAACCAACTCAAGAGGTGAAAGAAACACATTTTGCAGACACCAATATTTCCACATCAAAAAACCCTTTAATACGCTATTAACCTGCAAAATGCCACAAATTGTAAAGATGGGTCCAAATTTAATTCATTCTGAAAGCGATGCCGTCAAGTACACAAAAAATGAAATGAGTAAAGAAACCCTTTTGTGAACAATGATTTATTGCAGCAAACAATATTTAACTCGACGAGTTTCTAGTACCACGCCACGTGCTACCGGTTTTATTACTGTCCTACTGACAGAGGCGAAATAAGAGAATGTTTTGTAAGTAGGTTATACGTGTTTTAGCAATGTGTTTTTATTATTTATGTAAAAATATGTAATTAGGCTCTGTCCGGAGGCTATGTGTATTCGAAAAGGTTTGTTTACTTTATCATTTTTGTGTACTTGGCGGCATCGCTTTCAGAATAAATTAAATATGGACCCATCTTTACCATTTACCAACAATAATAAAAAGTACAAGTAGGGTATTAGGTGGCATTGTGTTGAAATAAAACAAGAATAATAAAGTTTGGTTTTTACGTTTTCCTTACCCTCGTAGAAATAATTGCTTGCGTAAAAGTAGCACTTTCAGCACCAGTTAGGAAATATACTATATTACCAAAACTGAAAAAGAGAACATTTTTTTTGTCTTAAGAGTTATTAAATAATGCCTGTTAAATAATAAAAAATAAATTGCTTTCTTAATTTTAGCTGAATTTAGATACGAAGCAGTAGCTGTCATTCACAAAGATTTGGATATTAATAGCATTGAGGGTCTAAAGGGTTTGAACTCCTGTCACACTGGGGTTGGAAGAAATGTTGGTTACAAAATTCCATTAACAAAATTAAAACAAAAAGGAATTATTGGAAACTTGGCAGAACCTGACTTATCTCCTAGAGAGAATGAATTGAAAGCCTTCTCTCAGCTCTTTAATAAAGCTTGCATCGTGGGAACTTGGTCACCAGATCCAAAAATAAATTTAAAATTAAGTAAGGAACTAAGCATGCTTATCAGAGTTTATCAATTAAAAGAATAGTTAATGCACTCGACGACGCGGCTCCGATTAACTCCCCCCTTCCCCGCCTTGTCTCCGACGATTTGCTGGCTAAAACAAAGCATGTTATACTTTTCTTTACTGTGCAATCGTTCGCATATGCTTCACGGTGGGTCGACCTTGCCGGTACTGTTTGAAAGCCGGTTTTTACCGCGCCGCAAGAGAGTGTATTAACTATTCTTTAGTTGATAAACTCTGCTAATATTCCCCATATTTTTTGTTTTCAAGATTGCTTAAAAATAATAATAATAAAATTTATTTATTACTTTACTGCATTGCGTTTCTATCATTTAAGCAGAGAAAACTATTGTTAATGAAACTATAGTTGTTTTTTATTGAAGCAACAAATCTTCCAATTTTTTAATCATATACAGGGTGATCATTTTTAAGTCGACACTATTATTAACTTCTTTATTAATGGAGGTACGAAGTCGGTTAAACTAGTAAAGTTGAAGTATTTTTTCGCTAATTAACGCGCTGCCATCAAAGAACAATTGAACATCAGGTTTTTGATTTATTGCAAACTATACTTTTTTTTTAATAGAACACCCTGTATATTGCATGACAATACCATTAAATAGATATGTTAAGAGCTTTAAGAAAATACCACATTTGATATGTCTATCTCTAAAAGTTTGGAAATATGGCCATCCAAATCTAAAAAATAATAGGTATAGTGTCTATTTTATCTTCGACAAGTAACTTAGTGCTTATAGGCTTGGAGCTGTGGAGATAATACAAATTTAACCTAATTTTCAGATTTGGATGGCCATATTTTCAAAACTACGAGAGATCGACTTTGGACAAACCACGAAGGCTAAGCCTAAATGCTAACACCGTGGGTGTCTTAAGCGAGGTAGAGGAGTTTGTTATTTACAGCTTAAATACTTAAGAAGATTTGGGGGAAGGAAAAGGAAAGACCTCCAGCGCAGGCGGCAGGTTCCACAATCTCGAAACTCTAGGGATAAAGAACGAACAAAGTGGGAAGTTCGGGGCCTGTCCAGTTGGACCGTATAGGGATGCATACGCGCGGAACCACGAGTTTCTCTGTTGGGAACCGTAAGTGGAGGAACTATACTGAACAATTCTTCAGAGCAGAAGCCATGGAAGTACCTATAAAAAAACGATAAATCCCCCACAGCCCGACGATGGGCAAGAGGAAACCTTTTTTTGTAAGTGAAGGATCATTAATGAGACGAATAGCTCTTCTTTGAATATAATCAAGAATGCTTAGGGTTGTGAGGGCCGCCATGCCCCAGATATGAGAAAAATATTCCAAGGAAGGTTGAGTATTTGATGACTCTTTTCGCCCGACAAGAACATGATTGTGTTTGGATGCATTAAAATGGACGAGATTTTGGCGCCCCAATCAATATTAAATTAGATCCTGCGAAAGAGATATCTGCTATCGCTCTGCGTTTGTTTCCAAAGTCAGGTTTAGTAATGGGTTTAGGAACCTGAAAACTGGAGTGAAGGGTACTATCGTCAGGCGAAACTATGAATGGAGTTAGTTGTGGACGAGAGAAGGTCGTTGATGTGAAGAAGAAACAATGTTGGTGCCAGAACTGAGCCCTGAGGACTCCAGCATTTACTTGGTGAAAGCACTGAAGAATGGCCGTCCACAATAACTGATATACGACGATCAGATAGATAACTAGAGAGCCAAGTACAGAGTTTGGATTGAAAGACCATAGGAGGAAGTTTATTAAGAAGTGCGGCATGCCAGACCTGGTCAAAAGCTTTGGATATATCCAAGAGCAACGATCTGGGACTCACCTAGAAACTCAAGAGACTTATTCCAGCAGTGTGATACAGAAGGAAGAAGATCTGCTGTAGATCTTTTGTGGGCAGAAATCCCACTGCCCCTGTCATGCAAAATTTTGTGTTTTCTAGGTACTTTTAAGAATTTGTGAATTAATTAATTTTTCCATTACTTTACAAAGAACCTATCAAATTCTTGAGTATGGCCATAATTTCGAAACTATTAAAAATTGGATAAAACACATAAGGACTTTTTTAAAGCTCTTTGATATATTTTTAAATGGTGATATAATATACAGGGTATTCCATTTAAAAATAGTATATTTTTTGCAATAAATCGAAAATCCTATGTTCAATTGATTTTTTTGTTGGCAGCACATTAACCAGCGGAAAAAACAACAATACTAATTTAACCGACTTCGTATCTCCAATAATAAAGAAGTTATCAAATAATGCCGACTTAAAAATGATCACCCTGTATTATATCACAACTAATATTAAATTAATTTGCAGAAAGCAAATATTCCAATCTTTGCGCACTTTGTGAACATCCAGAAATTTGTGACTATCCAGATACATTCTCAGGGTAACGATGGAGCTTTACGATGTTTAGCCCATAATGGAGGACAAGTTGCTTGGACTAAAGTTATTTTTGTAAGAAAGTTCTTTGGGGTAAGTTTATAGTCCAAAGAGCCCGTAAGCGGAAAACCTTCGTTATTTTGTAAAAGCTGAAAGTTTGTCAGTGCACGCTCCCAACATAGGTAGAAGCGATGGTTGACTATGAAGTTTGACTTAGTGGCTTTGGCAGGTACCAGGTAGCAAAGGTTAGTTAATTGAAACATAACTTTCGTCACTTTGGAAAGGCCGAATTTTATATTTTACTTGGGTACATATTAGAAGATATTACCCCAGTCGGCAGACAGTTTTGACAGTTCCAACCCCTTGGTAGACAAATATTTTTGTGTGGCCCCATGATCCGATAAGTCCAATTTTTCTGTTGTTTAACAAAATATTAAAAGAAATCTTAAATAACAGATGGAGAATTTCCAAACAGGCATGTTCTAAAAATAATTCGATGTAAACAGAGTGTCTCAGAAAAAGTTAATGCTGTGAGATTAGTTTTTTAATTGTTTTTGGAACACTCTGTATACATTATAATATTTTTAGAAGATGCCTTTTTGAAAACCCTACAACTCTTATACAGGGTGTTTCCTAATTGCGGTAAAGAAATTGAAGGGCATTTTCCTGAGGCAATTTCATGAGAAAAAGTTTATATAAACATAGGTCCAGAAATGCTTTGTTTTGAAGATACCCAGCAAACACTATTTGCCGGCAATGTACATTTTTCATATTGGCATTGATGGTAAAGCATTGGCAATTGGTGGCAATATTATGCCAACATCTTATACGCATTAAAAAGTCAACCCTAAATAAACACTTAATTGCCAATAAATTTTACATGCAGGCGAATTGCCGGCATGCATACAAAAATGGCGGCATACCAATCCTGATTAAATAAAGCACGCGTTTTTGTTGCAGGCAAATAAATATTGGATTTTGAAGGCAAACCTTCAACGCATATTCATACTTTTTAAAACCATATTATTAACATTGGTATTTAACTAACATTAAAGCAATTTTTTTGATCTGTTTTATTTATAATTGCAGCTAAACAACATTATTTTGTTTTTTACATAATTTAAAGGAAATGGCCTTTTCATAACATTTTATTGTTAAAAATCAAGCAAATAAAAATTAGGTCAAACAAAATGTTTATTATGTATTTTGGAGCGAATAAAAATAAAATGATGGTAAAATTAGCTATGTTAATTTCTGACCGAAGGTGACCGCTTTGTGCATTTGTTTTCTACGTGGTTTTATAGCTTTTTAGTTTCTTTTTTAAAGAAAAGAGTTTTTAATAGACATAAATTAAATGTATTCATTACCTAATAAGTGTGTGTTGTGTGATTAATTGGTGATGGCTAGTCGAGAAGGCAAGATATTCAAGTAGACTGTTAGGAGCTGTAAGCATTTTGTTTAAAACTTTATTAAAAGTTTTAAAGACGTGTTAATAAAAAATATTATATATATTTAATAGTTTTTTGACATACCGATAGATGGCGTAATGGACAATAAACTACTACGTTTCTGCAATATTTTCGCTTTTATCGTCTAAACCGTACCCATTAGACAAAAATAATTCGAGAGCGGTCTGCGGTAGGTGATCTCACTTAGCTTTGAAAGAAATATCTTCGGCTAGTGTAAAAATCTGCATCTCCAAGTTGGACAGTGTTCCGAGAGATGGTACTTTGCATTGCAAGGAAATTGCATGCAGTAAGGAGTTTTTTCCTATTTTAATTTTCGAATTAAATATCGCATCATTTTAGCTTTTAACAAAAACTATATGCGACAATTTTCGTCAATAAGACGTCAGCTTGCTGCTTGGGAGTATCTACATTTGCCCACTTTCGTGTCTTTTTGTTATCTTTTTGCCAATAACTTATTAATGATGGATGCCATCATCTTAAACGCATTTTTTGCCAATAAATTATTAATGACGGATGCCATCACATTATCTGCAACACGTGGCCTAATAACGGCCAATTGCCCACTTTCGCGTCTTTTTGATATCTTTTTGCCAATGCCTTGCCATTAAAGAGTGTTGGCAATGCCAGTAAATTAAATGTACAACGCCGGCAAAAAATATTATATGGGTAGAGTATGTTAAACTTTTAAAAATAAAATCGGGTATTTAATAATATCTAAAATATGCCTCATCCGATTGTATTAAAATTTGGTTGTAATATTTGCTAAAACAGGAAGTTAATTTACCCCTAAACTTATTTTAATTTGTGAGACCAGTGACGGCGTGGGACGCATCTTATCTAATAATATTGACAAAAAATGTACACCACTGACTTTTTTTTTGCAACTTTTATATTTTTTGAATGAAACATCTAAAAATACAACTTTTTGTGCCTTGATATCTTTAAGTAGCTTGCTTAGTTTTCCAGAAAAAAAACAAAAAATTTCCTAAACTGCATATACCGGGACCATACAAGAAACATTGGGGAATTATTTCCTTTTAAAAATTAAGTGTTATAACGTTTTATTAGCCGTTATGTAATACCAAACAAAAAATGCTTAATTAAATAACGTTAATTTTTAGTTTAACAAATTTTACTAAAAAGGTGTTTTAGAAAATTTCAGGTTTCTTAAAAAGTTTAACACCCTGTATCTTGAGAATGAAAAATTTGAGGACCCATGTTTATATGAACTTTTTTTTATAAAAATAGCTCAGGAATACGCCCTTAAATTGTCTTCCCGCAACTGTATATGACTTTTTGTCATATCTTGTTTAATAACAAAAATATTATACTCGGGCTATTTGTGGATGGTGGAGAGGAGGATAACGATCTTTTATGGCGGACAAGTTGAAAAAGTGGCCATCGGAATGTAACAACTTGGGATGGCGCCTCAGTAGCCAGTGAAGGGATTTTTTTCCTTTTTTATTTTGTATCTATATGTCCTTTTCCATTTTGTATCTCACTCTAATAATTTATGCTCATTGTCTCCTCTGGCCACTTTAGCACCACCTTAAGTTGCTCCTTTCGACGGACACTTTTTAATACATTCAGATGGTACTCCTCCCCTCTACCCTCCATAGGACTATTGAGCAAACCCAAAGGGGTTGGAGTTGTCAAAATTGTCTGACAACAAGTGAAATATTTTCTAAGGTACCCAAGTAACATACAGGGTGTCCGGAAATTCCGCTCGTATATTTTAGGGGGTGATTCTACACAAAAATATATGAAAAAGTTCTTATGAACATATGTCCTAAACGTCTTAGTTTTTGAACTACAGGGTGTAAATTTTTCTTAAAAGATTGTGTTTTTTATAATAACTTTTATACCAATTTAGATATATAAAACTAATTTGGGGGACGCCTCCTATGCACCAATAGACATTTTTTGGCATACAAGAAAAAAATAATTTTTACCTGCTTTTTCTAAAATAAAAATACAGGGTGGCCCACCATATTCGACACGGTCTGTAGCTGGATAACCATGGGGTTTTTAAAAAGTAAATACTGAAACATATACAGGTCGAAAAAGACCACAGTATAAAAATTATTTTAGTCTATACAGGGTGTCTCAAAAAAGTGTGACGTATCAAAGTTATATTTTTAAAATGGAACACCCTATATTTTATGACGGTTATAGATTTTACTTTAAAAAATAACTCAAGTTTGTTTATAGTACTAATTGTCTAATTTTATTCGTTTTTGTGATATCTGATTTTTTTGAAAAATGCAGAGGTAAAATAAACTTGTTTTTACTTTAACACTTTAAACTTTAAAATATGTAACAAGATTTGAAAAAGTCTGCCATATCATACGTGGGTCAAATTAAGATCAAATATTGTATAGGGTGATCAAAAATAATTTCAATTTTTCAGAAAATCAAATAGCCATATCTCTCTTATTTTAAATGGAACACCCTGTATTTTTTTACGTCACAAATAAAATACTCATTTAAATGGTGTATAGGTTGCCTATACTTATCTTTTGTGCTTTTTTGTAAAATCTGTTTTTACAAATGTTTAGTCCAAATGTTTATTTCAATTAAAGTTGGCTGTGACATAGCAGCCATTAATATTTTTCTTAAGAAAATACAACGACCATTTATTGATTACTAGTGTTTTAGTCAGTTTAAAAAGAAATTTCAATGTTTTTAAATAAGAACCCTTCTTTTACAACAACAAGATGATATAATATTGGTAGGATGTGAAAAAATGGTTTACTTCTCTAAAGTTAATCCTGAAAAATATTCCAGGAGAAACCATCTGATAACCTTAATAGTTTCTTTTAAAAAATTTGACACAGTGATTATGGATAATGGAAGAAACGAGTTATAGGTCACGGAATGTCGTCATAACTGACCAGAGGCGTTATTAGTATTGTTTAAAAATACAAGTTTTATCATTACCATATTCAGCTGAAATAGGTGTTAGTGGAAGTAGCATTATAAGCAACTAATGATTTTTTTTCTGTGAATTTTAAAATAGTGGCAGATAATACAAAATCTTTTAATTTTGTGCTTTTTTCCAACAAATTTACATTTTGCAATAACGGCTTAGTAAATAGGCATAGCTATATCACAGCCTACTTACTTTTAAATTGACATTTGGAATAAAAATATGTTAAAAGGAAATTTACTTAAAAAGTTTAAAAGATAGGTATAGGCAACCTATACACCATTTGAAAGAGCATTTGGTTTGTCATCATATAGTGTAAAAAATACAGGGTGTTCCATTTAAAATAAGAGAGATATTGCAATTGGACTTTCTAAAAAATTGAAATTATTTTTTGATCACCCTGTACAATCTATGATCTCGATATGATCTACATATGATAAGGCAGACTTTTCCTAATCTTGTAACAAATTTTAGAGTTTAAGGAGTTTATATTGTTAAAATAAAATTAATTTAATTGCACCCCTGCATTTTGAAAAAAAATTAAATATCACAAAAACGAATAAAATTAGACACTTGGTACTATAAACAAACTTAAATTATTTTTTTATGTAGAATCTACAACCGTCATAAAATATAGGGTGTTCCATTTAAAAAATATAACTTTGATACGTCACACTTTTTTGAGACATCCTGCATAGAGTAAAATAATTTTCGAATTCGAATATGGTGGGCCACCCTGTAATTTTTAAAATGCGCCTTTAGTTTAACACAAATTTAATCTCTTGGGTGTTTTTCAATTGATGCACGGTCTTCGCGTAAATAAATTAGAACCATTTCTCGGCACGGTCATTTTGTATGAATAATATCAAATTCTACAGTGAAAAACTACCTCCGATATTTATTCTTTAATTAGGTAGGGATTTGACCATGCCGAGAAATGTTTTTTTTTATTTACGCAAAAACCGAAAAAAGTCAAGAGATCAAATTTGTATTAAACTAAATTGGCATTTTAAAAGAAAATTTTATTTTAGAAAATGCAGTGGAGTACCATTTTTTTCTTGAAAAATATTTACCCTAAACCCCTCATGAACGACACTGGTGAAAATTATTTTTTCTTGTATGCCAAAAAATGTCTTCTGGTGCTTAGAAGGCGTCCCCAAAATTTGTTTGAAATATCTAAATTGGTATAAAAGTTATTATAAAAGAACACATTTTTTTTAATTTAACACCCTGTAGTTCAAAAACTAAGAAGTTTAGGACAAATGTTCATATGAACTTTTTTCATATATTTTTGTGTAGAATCACCCCATAAAAAATCGAGCGCCCTGCATATAAAATTCAGCTTTTACAAAATGCTGAAAGTTAAGTTAAGCTGGGGTTTTGTGGGACTTGCACCTGTGTGATTTCTTCATTTTTGCTGTTTAATTTCCTAATTTATATCTTTGTAAATTTGAAATATGTGTTGCTCTCTCCTTCCCTCTCCCCTCCCCAAGTCAAAATAATTTTGTTCTGGTTGGTTTGGTAGGTGAAAACCTTTTTTTCTCTCTCCATTTTCTTCATGTCTTTGTAACATGTGTTGCCCCCTCCCCAAATTATTTTTAGCGTATGGCCTTGCCTGCCAAAACTACTATGATTCCACCTTTATAGTCTACCATCGCTTATCCCTATATTGGGAACATCCACTGACAAACTTTCAGTTTTTACAAAATAACGAAGGTCTGCCGCTCACGGGCTCTTACTCTACCACTTAAGATACCGCTATTAATTATTTAAATTACTGAATTTTGTTATTTTCCTATTGTAAACGGCCAATTATAAAGTTAGAATACTTGAGACGCAAAATTAATTATTAATTGGAGAATAACAAAGATTGCCTGTCAGAAATTTGCTGCATTTAATTAAGCATACTAGGAACGTCAGGGTAATTAATTACGTTTATGTTAGTAAATATCTTTATTATCTTTATGTGGTTAAAGAGTTGCATTTGCGCTTATCATAATTTCATTATAAGTGATGCACGCATATTCAAAGCAATAGAGTTAGAATTTAATTTAAAAGTTATTGATACTGCCATGTAAAAATTAAGGCTTTAAATCTTACCCAAGCTTTAGCACTATCGGCGCCCTGGGCGAGATTTCTGCGGCGCCCAAGGAAACAGTAGTCCAACTTGGAGATTTCAATACATAAGGATAGAAAAATATTGAAGGAAAAAAAAGGTCCTCATTTGTAAACTCGCGTCCTTTTCGCGTTTTTACCCCTCTTCATTAACGAAAAACTGGTCAAATGCTACGTAAAGATAAAAAAAAGGTAATACCCTTTTAAATCGCGCCTTTTTTTTTCTGTAGTGCCTGGGGCGGTCAGCTTAACCGCGCCCTACCTAACGCCGCTACTGCCTATACCATGCCTCATTTCGATATGTCTAAAGACTTGTTTCTACAGCAGTTGAAAACCTTTTGCAAACTGTCAGGGACATGCGCACGAGATGAAACACGAGTAATTTTTATCTCTGCGCATGGGCCTGATGGTTTGTAAACAAGATATACAGTGTGTCCAGAAAAATTTGAAAAGTATCCGGTATATGAAAAGAAGCATATCAAACCGTTTAATGTACTGTTTTCCATAGACGGGATACTTTTAAAATTTTCTGGACACACTGTAGAAGTGTTAAGTTTTGTAAATGGCTTTTCAGTAAAAAAAACTGCGACAACAAAAATCGTACTGTTTACTTATAGAGGTCGGGCCACACATAGCCGCACCGAGCCAGGTTTCACGGTGATAGAGGAAAGTGGGGCAAATTAATTTAGAAATATTCAAAAACCCTTTTCATGACCTCAAAAATATAAAAAGCATTTTTGTCAAGCTAAGTCTATTGTTTTATGTATATCTCTTTGTTTGAATAAAACATATTTTCCTACTTATCTCTGTTTTCAAGTGTAGTATAAGAAAAAGAAGTCTAGCCACACATAACCGCACCGATGTCCCACAAGACCCGCAACGTAGCATGACCGTGTCTCGTATGGTCTCAAACATGCCCAGCCAATAATGTCATACGTGGGTCGGATAGCGCCGATGTTCCCAGACCAAGCTTTGAGTTTACCGGGCGTCACCGCACCCATTTCAGTTCATTACATATAAAAATTGAAAGTTAGTGGTTAAGGTTAGTTGTTGTAAACATACAGGAAAAAGTGATTTAATAGGTATTGTAAAGAAATGTAAAATTAATGTTACTGTTGCTTTTTCGTCAATAATATCATAAAGTAACATACCAACGGATAAGAGAAACCATGGCATGCTAAAATTTTCGTACCGCTTTTGCGGCAGGCTTGGCGGCAGGCTTGTCATTTTCCAGTTTACACCTTAAATGCGTCGGTCGAAGCCTCGCCTCGTGTAACATCAGCGGTGGGGAGACAGGTAAGCTTACTGAAATGACTAACTGGCGGTATTTCAACGAGAAACAGAATAAAATTATATTGGGAGTTTTCGCATGACCTGTCCTTAAATCGGCTATTCCATGATAACTCTTACAATTTTCTTACTCTATGATAATATGTAAGTAAAACTAATGAATACATTGTTATATTTTTGTTTTAGTAAGTTTTTTTTTAATAATATTTTTGAGAAATCAAATAAACTATAAAACATCACAAGTTCGATGCAAACTGACTTATTTAAAATGCGTCGCAACCGACGCGGCATGACAGCGTAAAACCGTTGGTCGGTGATGTTTTTTACTTTGTTAAAGAAAGAATGTACATTGCGGGGCATTTGATTACAATAGTACATTTCAAAGCGAGACACGTAGCCGTGCGTCGGTGCAGCGGGCTTCGGTGTGGATTAAACCTTAAAAACTATGTCCGCCTTATTTTGTTCTGCAGGTTTATTTTACGATCGGAAGAAGGTGTGAATTAAAGAAAGCGTGGTATAATTGACTCGTATTACTGCAGTTTAATTAAATACATAACTTTCTGTACCGCATCCTGCTACATTTCACCAGAGAGACGCACGGTCACGGACTCCTTTCGGTTATGTGTGGCCCGACCTTAAACTGTTTCATTTACAAAAAAACTGTGTTTAGCTATCTGTGGGATTACACCAGCAACACCAACTAATGAAGATCAAGTCAATTTGCTTACCTTTGTCCTGATGGAACTAAGGTGCCTGTAACTGATACACCCTGTACATGGGCGGCGAGACCTTGGCAGGGGTACATGACCAATGCTGCCGTCGCTAAATCTGTAGATCAATTAAGAAGGAAAATAGAAAACCTAAACTCAATTGGAAGCAAAAACCATGCTCCGTGGCTTGAGAAAATTTTGGAGTTAAATGACAAAACTGCACCTATTGAGAACAAAATTATTTCTCCTAGAGACTACCTAAATAAAGCTAACTATACAGGTAAATGAATTAAAATATTTATTTTTTGGTAATACCATTAAATATGAATTTACAGGGTGATCAAACTTAAATCGGCAGTATTGCTAACTTTTTTATTATTGGAGATACAAAGTCGGTTAAATATGCCAAGTTGTAGTATGTAAGTATTGAACATCGAGTTTTTGATTTATTGCAAAAATTTATTTTTTTAATGAAACACCCTGTATATTATATAACCATTTGAAAGATCCATCAAAGAGCTTTTTAAAAAAGTCCACATGTGAAATGTTTATTTTTAATAGGTCTGTCCTCAAGAATTTAATAGAAAACTGGCATTTAAAAAAACACCCTGTATATTGAGAATGCCACATTTGGTATGTCTATCTCTTATAGCTTTGGAAATATCTAAAAAATAGTAGATAAACTGCCTATTTTATCTACGACACTAAACTTAGTGCTAATAGCTTAGAGATGTAGAGATAATGAAAATTTAACATAATTTTCAGATTTGGATGGCCTTATTTTCAAAACTAAAAAAGAAAGACAATATCAAATGTGGCATTTTTTAAAGCTCTTTAAAATATCTCTATTTAACTAACTATTTAAAAATGACAATTTTTCATCAAATTCCTGAGGATGGTCATATTTCCGAAACTATTAAAAATTGGCGATATAACATGTAGATTTTTTTATAAAGCTCTTTAATAGATCTTTTAAGTGATGATACAGGGTGTTCGTTTTGTTTTTTTTTTGCAATAAATCGAAATCCGATGTTTAGTTGTTTTCGGTTCGCAGCAAGTTAATAAGCGGAAAAAATACTACAACTTTACTACTTATACTATCGTGGGGTGAACCAGAGTTGGGCAGAAACTGAAAATCGGTATTCGAATACAATACGAATACCGGAAAAAGAAAGTATTCGAATACTGAATATATGAATACAACGAAAACATTCGAATACTACTAAACAAAACCTGTGACAAAACATATTTTGCACCCTTTTCGTATTCAAAGCAGGAGGACAACTTTAGTATTCGGATACTGCTCACACTTTTCGGTATTCGAATACTCGGAACGCCGGTATTCGAATACTCACAAAAATATTCGTCGAATACTTCTAGAGTATTTGAATACAGAATCCCGAATACTGAGCAAAATACTAATCTACCGAATACCGAAGACCAAACACACAAATGTATTCGAATACCGGCAAAATGTATTCTGAATACTATTCAGAATACTGAGTATTCGAATACGATCCAACTCTGGGGTGAACCACTACAAACACAAACAACAAAGTTACAGTCAATATTTTTTTTGTTATTAAAAATATGAAAATTGAAATTTTACTTTATTTTAAAATTCATATCTTAAAAACGCCAAAAAACATTGCTTGGTCATTCCTAAAAATGTATAGAGCTTTTCAGATGTGTTGACTGTTACGTCATACATTGTTGTTCTCGCTTCATGTCGTTTAAATCAAGAGTGACAAAAAAATTACGTCATTGACGAATGTCTGAGAAAAATCGTTAGCAATCAGTCAATGTCAATTACTGTCATTATCGATTTTCGATATTTTATGCATCCCAATTTTTTATATTTTATATATGTTTGTGAATGTTAAGTAAATAAAAACTATAAGTGTCTAGTGCCAAAAACAAACCTATTTTGCGTGACGCTTGTGACCCCGTGTCTAACATCAAACATTTAAATTTTTTATGGAGTGTTAGCTCAAAACAATTTGAAACGTTTAGTGCCGTTTTGTGATTTCACACACACATACCTACTATTTTTTTATATACCTATTAGTGTTTGTGTGTTAATATTCAATATGCCGCAACGATACACACGTAACAGTCAACACCTCTGAAAAGAAGTATATTTCCATTTTAGGTAATGCTTTTTACCGTGGCAGGTTTGTTATAATTCCGTTTAAATTTATTTTTGGAATTTGGAGTAAACAACTCGAATACCTTAAAAGCGGAAAACTCTTACGAGTGGAGTGATGAAAGCGCCGTTAAAAAATAACGATTCGTCAAATTAACAAACCCTGAATAACAAAAAAACTTTTTCAAGATGACCCAAATTAAATCATAACCATTTGTCAAAAAATAATGAAGGGGATTTGGTCACGGCCGTGCCCAAGGTTGATAGAGACAAGGTGGCCCAACTTTGATATGACTGTAAACAGCTGATATTAGGTTTGTTCCAGCGGAATGTTCGAAACATGTTAGCAACAATCGTAAAACGCAGAAATTGTTACAAACATTAGTCAGAAATGTTGGCAACAGTTTTCTGCTGGAACGAAAAATAAAAAAGGCATGCATATTGCTTATACGTCAATACAAGAAAGGTTATGTTAAAAATTGTCAGTAATGTTTGAAGAAAGTTTGCAAACTTTTCAAACAGTTTCCAACATGTTTGCAACATCTTAAAACTACTGCTGGAACAACAAACAATTGTATAATGTTAGAAACATGGCACTGCTGGAACGACAAATTTGACGTGCGCAGAATCCGAACGGTTGCAAACATTTCTGACAGCCTGCTGGAACAAACCTATTGTGACGTCATGGGAGTCCTTTTTTTAACCAATTTAAAATTTAAAATATTCTTTATACAATGGTTAAAGTTTTTTTAATCCACTATTTAGTCATAAATATAAACACGATTAACACGATTTTTACAAAACAATAAAAAAATAACGACATTTTTTAAAAAGGATACCCTTGACGTTACTTCTATCAGCTGTCAAATAAAAAAATTAGGCCACCTTGTATCTATCAACCTTGGGCCGTGCCTACCAGGTGGTGCAAATGGTGTAAGACGCCAGGGCGTAATGCTGCTGGGGTGGAAGTTTTTAAAAAATTTCAAAATTATATCTAATTAATTAAAAATATTCCCAAAATCATGATTTTGATCACAAACATCATTTATATTTAAATTAAAAATTTTAAAATTACTTATAAGAAACTATTATTTGCGAACAATAATGAGTGGCGCTTAATTTTTATAGAAAATGAAATGTGGGATGGCTAAGAAATAAAATATTTGGTTAAGGACTAGGGGCGCAACTAGGCGCGCTTGTGGCTGCTTCGGTTGTATCGGCAAGCGTCGATCTCCGGAGTTAAGCAGTGGAATGCGCGCCCATAATTTGGATGGGTGTCCGGCGACAGCGGTGTTTCGGGCAGCGGCACACGGTGTTCTGCTTGGGGATGCGGACCGAGCAACAACCATCTAAGTTATGGAATGAATGGTGTGTGAATGAGAAGGAGTAGGGGTCAAGGTACAATAAGCCTTCAGGCTGCAGTGCACCACCTAGGGGGCGGTCGTCGGACCTGGGTGGGATGACCCCGAAAGGGTGAAAAAAAAAAAAAAAGGGGCGCAACTAGGATTTTCAAACTAATAATAATTAAAAGAAAAACCGGATCCGACTTTTTTACATTTTTGAAGATATTTCTTAATGTAATCCCATATAACATTTTTTGCCGGCGTTGAACATTTAATTTACTGGCATTGCCAACACTCTTTAATGGCAAGGCATTGGCAAAAAGGTATCAAAAAGACGCGAAAGTGGGCAATTGGCCGTTATTAGGCCACGTGTTGCAGATAAAGTGATGGCATCCGTCATTAATAAGTTATTGGCAAAAAAATGCGTTTAAGATGATGGCATCCATCATTAATAAGTTATTGGGAAAAAGATAACAAAAAGACACGGAAGTGGGCAAAAGCAGATCCTCCCAAGCAGCAAGCTGACGTCTTATTGACGAAAATTGTCGCATATACTTTTTTTAAAAGCTAAAATGATGCGATATTTTATTTGAAACTTAAAATATGACAAAAATCCTTACTGCATGCAATTTCCTTGCAATGCAAAGTACCATCTCTCGGAACACTGTCCAACTTGGAGATGCAGATTTTTACACTAGCCGAAAATATTTCTTTCAAAGCTAAGTGAGATCACCTACCGCAGACCGCTCTCGAATTATTTTTGTCTAATGGGTACGGTTTAGACGATAAAAAGCGAAGATATTGCAGAAACGTAGTAGTTTATTGTCCATTACGCCATCTAACGGTATGTCAAAAAAACTATTAAATATATATAATATTTTTATTAACACGTCTTCAAAACTTTTAATAAAGTTTTAAACAAAATGTTTACAGTCCACTCGAATATCTTGCCTTTTCGACTAGCCATCACCAATTAATCACACAACACACACTTATTAGGTAATGAATACATTTAATTATGTCTATTAAAAACTCTTTTCTTTAAAAAGAAACTAAAAGCTAGAAAACCACGTAGAAAACAAATGCACAATGCGGTCACCTTCGGTCGAAATTAACCTAGCTAATTTTACCATCATTTTATTTTTATTCGCTCCAAAATACATAATAAACATTTTGTTTGACCTAATTTTTATTTGCATGATTTTTAACAATAAAATGTTATGAAAAGGCCATTTCCTTTAAATTATGTAAAAAAACATAAAATAATGCTGTTTAGCTGCCATTATAAATAAAACAGATCAAAAAAGTTGCTTTATTGTTAGTTAAATACCAATGTTAATAATATGGTTTAAAAAGTATGAATATGCGTTGAAGGTTTGCCTTCAAAAAATCCAATATTTATTTGCCTGCAACAAAAACGCGTGCTTTATTTAATCAGGATTGGTATGCCGCCATTTTTGTATGCTTGCCGGCAATTCGCCTGCATGTAAAATTTATTGGCAATTAAGTGTTTATTTAGGGTTGACTTTTTAATACGTGTTAGATGTTGGCATAATATTGCCACCAACGCTTTACCATCAATGCCAATATAAAAATGTACATTGCCGGCAAATATGGTTTGCTGGGTATTAAACACCAATAATATAAAACTTCTAACTGCTTAAATTTTTATTTTTAGATGTGATTGAACGTGACTACGGCCCACCATACAAAACAATTCGTTTTTGTGTAACTTCCAAAGATGAGGAAGATAAATGCCGAACTTTAAGCAAGGTTGCATTTTCAAGAGATATAAGGCCCAGATTTGACTGCATTTTAGAAAAAATTTACAAAACTGCTTTAGAACTATTAGAGATAATGGTGCTGATATCATTACTCTTGACGGTAAGTTATAAACGCATTGTATATTGGAGTAAGTATTTCTTTCAGTATAAAAAATAAAAAAACATATTAAAAAATAATTCGGTTGAACTTTTTTCGACATCGATTTAAAAATATGATTTTGCTCTTTATTCAATTTACCGAAACTTTTTGCAGCTAAAAATAGAAGTCTTTGTTGTTTCTATAATCTTGTAAATCTCATTATTTTTCTTCTTTTGTAACAACTAATATTGTGTGTTAAATTATTCAGCGCTTTTTAAGTATTCTTTCTTTAATATTTTTTATATATATATATATATATTTATATATATGCACACCTTCAAAATTGTTGCCCCACCCCCGGTATTTAAAAATGTAATGCAATTAAAGTGTAAAAGTGTAGTACATTTAATAAATTGCTTTATTGCTAATATTTTGTAGCTTCAAATATTCTTTTTGTTGCTTATTTTAAAAAATAATAATGAAAGTATATAGTAAATATGTAAAAAAAAATGAAAACATTATTTAATTTTTTTAATTAAAAAAAAAAGGAAAGCATACACCATAACAAAACTCTCTATCTTTTATTGCTCTAGCAATATTGTCCCACACATGTTCAATCGGATTCATGTCTGGCGAGTTCGCAAGCCAGTCCAATCGTTCGATATTTCCTTCTCGAAGCATGTTTTGTACCCTTTGAACACGATGTGGCGTGGCATTGTCATCTTGAAAAATAAAATTTTCACCAAATTCGTTGCGCAAGGGTTGAATGATAGGTTCGATAATGTTTTCAGCGTATATAGAGCCCGTCATGGTCCGCTCGATAAGAATAAGTGGAGTTCGCCGCCCGAACATTATTTCGCCCCAAAACATGACTGTCCCCCCTTGGTACGGAGCAACTTCTCTGGCAAATATTAGTCGTTCCAGTCTGCCTGGACCCCTTCATACCCTTTCTCTGCGGCTGTCACTTACCAGGCCAAATCTTGTCTCATCGGAGCAAAGGACATTTCGCCATTGTTGTAAAAGCCAATTTCTACGCTCCTGATCCCATTGCAATCGTGCAGCAATATGTCGAGGTAAAAGCGTACGCACTTTTATGGGTCTTCTGGCTCTTAAATTGTTAGAATGTAATCGCCTTCGAATTGTACTTTTTGAAATTCTTATCCGGTACGTACGTAATAAATGACTTCGAAGGGCTGGTACTGTGCTTCTCCTATTCCTACGAACATAACCAGTCACGGTCCTCTCTATGTTTGGTTACTCTAGGACGACCAGTTCCTCGCCTTCTGTCAACGCCACCAGATTCTTTAAACAAAGTTATTATGCGTCTGACTGAGGTCCTGGGGATGTTAAGACGGTCCGAAATTTGGTGCTCTGACACACCTTCTTGGTGTAAAGCCACTATACTAACACTAATCCAAAATTAAAAATTAATAATTTTGACCTTACTAAATAAGAGACGGAAACATGACGATTTCGAATAAAATACACGACTGTTTATTTATATTAAGGAAAATAATATTTGTTTATTTTCCATTTTTGTTTTTTATATGATGTAGTCTATCAGTACTTTTTAAAAGTAATTAAAGTGGCTTTAACTTTTTATCTCGAAAACAATGCTATATGCAAATAAAATACAAGAAATTTAATAGTTGCACTCTTAATCGCTTAATCGAAAAAAATAATAATATAAATAAAAATAGGATATACAGGATCTTGTGAAATCGCAAAAAATGACTTTACAAAATTAAAAAATATTTATATTGTTAACTGCCTAATAAAAAACCATACAAAATAAATAAAAGTGTATGATATATTTCTTTTCTATTGGTTATGGTTACTAAAAAAATTGAGGTTAAAGTAAAAAAAATAAAAAATCATATTTTTTTACTATAAAAAAATGTTTTTAGAATAAAACAGTTAAAAGAATTGCCTTAGGATATACCGGAAGATTCAAAAATATTATTTCGGCAAATAAAATAAAATAAATATTTTTTGAACTACTTATTTAAATAGTAAAAAATTTCAACTTTTTGTTAAATAAATCATTACCTTTGGGCTCACTACTTACATACATTTTAATTTAACTCGATAATGTATGTGCATAAAAAGTAAAATGAATGATTTATGAAGAAAGTACCCTTTTTTTTACTTTACACATAGTTTTTATAAGTAAGCATAAGCGATAGGAAAAAATGTATTAGACTTTTTATTGCTTTTTATTGCTTTTGTTTTAAGAAGTTTTAAATATATATTTTCCTTTTTTCTTCATAAAAAATAATATTTTCGCGATTTTGATCCACCCTGTATATCATTCATACGAAGCAAAAAAATTTATGAAGAATACCTTTTTTTCTTAAAAAAAAATACAGGTATAGTTAAGTCCATCTATGAACACACTGCATATATTTTTAAAGTAGCTTGAAAGTCCTTATTTTTTTGCAAAATTAGAAATTAGGTTACAGGTTATTAGTCATCCTATAAACATCTACTACCCAAATTTTAGTTTATTTTTAGATTTATTTGCTATCGTTTTTAATTAAACTTAATCCAACTTCTGATGAGAGTTTCGTAAATTATTCCAAGGCGACCTAAAGCTTTAGTGTCTACAAAAACTTTCATGGATTAATACGTCCAAGGTTTTATTCTGAATCAACTTTTAAATTACTAACTAAAAGTTTGCGTCCTTCCTCGTTAACCTGATGTAGAGCTGACGACAAAGCTCTTTATACCGTTAACGCTTAAGTCCCATAGTGCAGCGATCTGTGTACAAAAGTCTAATTTTCGTTTTTTTGCATTGGTCCTACTTTTATTAAAAATGATACTAAATCATATCCTAAAATCATAGATGTGTATGTCCACGCATCATTAAAATTTGTCGCATTAAAGAAATAGTGATTTAAAAGGAAGGTTAATATGTATAATAGTGTAAAAAAAAATATATACAGAGTGTTTTAAAAATAGTTTACATTTAAAATTCGATATTGACGTTACTATTCTCAAAGGATTTAAAAGCGTTTTTTTTTAATTGATAAAGTGATTCAAGAGAAAGGTTTATATGTATAATAGTAAAAAAACATATACAGAGTATTTAAAAATATAGTTTACATTTAAAATTCGATATTGACGTTACTATTCTTAACGGATTTAAAAGCGTTTTTATTTTAATAGATAGAGTGATTTAAGAAAAATATTTATTTGTTTAATAATAAAAAAACATATACAGGGTGTTAAAAAAATAGTTTACATTTAAAATTCGATATTACTTAACGAATTTTGATGCGGTTTTTTTAATAAATAGACTGATTTAAGAAAAAGGTTTATATGTATAATAATATAAAAAAAAACATATACAGAATGTATAAAAAATAGTTTACATTTAAAATTTAATATTACTTACCGAATTTTGATGCGTTTTTTTTTAATAGATAAAGTGATTAAAAAAAAAGGTTTATATGTATAATAATATAAAAAAAACATATTCAGAGTGTTTAAATAACAGTTTACATTAAAATTTTGATATTGACGTTACTATTGCAATTGAAAAAAAAGTGTTTATAGGAATTGTGCACAGGTTTCTATGGTTTATAAAAAAAATATAGAATTGCCACACAAGGTGGGTCCAAAGAGATGTTATATAAAAAACCCTTACAACTAAAATGCATTCTAACTATGTAATTAAACCATTTAAAGGTTTACAAAAGTGCTTAAATATAAAGATTGGCAAAATAATTATTAGGATTTAAAAAAAATAACGTATGTCCTAAAAGTTTTGGCACACAATATTTATCGGTTTTTTTTTTAATGAAGAAATTTATTTAAACACTAACTAGTTATCATAAATTACAACTCAATACTTAACTAAACTATACTATCGAATTATGTGGAGTGGCTCATTCTGTATTGCCTAGCCAGTCTCCTCGTTGACATTCCAATCTGGTTTTTGCTCTTCTCACCAATCTCTCTGACCTCTGTGCGGTAAATGCACGTGGTCTTCCACTTTCTGGGAGATTCAGACATGGTATTCCCTGCTCGCACTCCGCTATTGTTCTATAAATGGTTCTGGTTAGTTCTGGTTAGTGTGATGTTTTCACTCTGGAATATTCGACAGATTTCAGCTTTGGGTATCCGCCCAACTAACTTGTAGATACTTTTTCTTATTTCTAATTTATACGACATCTTAAAGCGAAAACTTCAAAATAAATAAATCTTAACTGACAGTAAATAAAGTAAATAAACTTTTTGTTTTCAAAGGCAACTTGATATTATTTTGTTTTTGTTAAAATTAAAGACAATGAGTTTTGTGCCGAAACTTTTAGAACATACGTTATACAGAGTACAAATTTTTTTTTTTATTAAGTTTCTTATCACTATTCAATGAATTTTAATGCGGTTTTTTAAAATATAGAGTAATTTAAGAGGAAGGTTTATGTGTATATAAAATATTTAAAATCTTCACGGTATAGGAAAGGGAAATTGTTTTACTGCAAAATCAACGCGTGCGAAGCTGCGGGCAAAAACTAATTTTACATATAAACATTTCTCTCGAATCACTCTAGCTATTAAAAAAAACCTAAATCAAAAATACGTTGAGTAGTTTTAAAGATCTAAGCATACATACATACATATTACAGACAGACGCGAAAAGCGACTTTGCTTTATACCATGTGAGTGATTTAACAATGTTACCTTTGTGTAGGGACGAACAATGAAATGAAAGTGACTATGGGGGTTATTGCAGAATATTTTTTTAATCTTTTTTAATGGGTATTTGGTTTTTAGGTGGTCTGGTTGATGAAGCCCAACGAGACTACAATCTAAAACCCATATTAGCCGAGCAATACGGCCCGACAGGAGGTTCTTACTACGCAGTAGCAGTCGTTAGAAAAGATTCTTCTTTTCAGTCTTTTGAAGATTTAAGAGGCAAAACAAGTTGTCATACTGGAATTGGAAGAACAGCAGGATATAACGCGCCACTATACACATTGGTTTCAAAGGGTCTGATTAAAAAAGATTCCTGTCCTTATCCGAAAGCTTTGGCTGAATTCTTTAGTGGTGGAAGTTGTTTACCTGGAGCTAAAGATCAAAGGTAACCAATTAATAATAATAATAACTTGCTGGTGTAGGTAAGAATTGCCTTGAGCCGGGTGTGTCGTGTAAAATTTACACCCTCCATAACTTTAACATTTCTTATGGTAAGCAATTTAATGCAAAAATAATGTTAAAACATAGAAAAAGGGGGTATTAAAAGGTGAAAATCAAATATTGTGTGACATTTTGGCTTTACAACAAGATTGGTGTGCAAAAGAAGGGGGAATATAGGAAAAATAGGATTAGTTTAAATTTCATCATTGATGATGGATTACTTGTGAACATAACGTTCCGCCAAAAAATTCTGTCAGATTAGTGATCAGCACCGCAAAAACCCCCATATACCAAATTTCGTCAAAATCGGAGTTGTCGCAGGTTTCTAGAAAATTACCAAATAAAAGTGTTTAGTACTCCAATTTGTCACCTCTCTTAAAAATGCATATAATAAATAAACAAAAAATCGTCTTACCTTGTATAATGCTGACTGATCATTGATACTGTGGCAGCACTTTGAGAGTTCTAATTGAAATAACATTTCTTTATTCTAACTTTAAAGGTCAATAACTTTCTAATGAAGCGCGAGAACTTTTTTATGTGATGTCAGGGAGGTCCAGGAAGCCCCGCCCAAAGGATAAGGCCGTCCACCGTCATAATTTCTAAACGCAATCTCAAATCGATCGAATATTTATTACTAAATAATAAAATTAAAGCTAAAATTCTAACTTAGCTAATTTGCACTTCAAAAAACCGCTTAATGTATTTTTTTATTCTGTGACTATTTAAACGATACATAAGTATTAATTTACGTTATTATCAGTGGCGTACCTTCCATGGGGCAGTGCCCCAGGGCCCCTGAGCTTAGGGGGCCCCTTGGAGGTTGAAAAAGGGCCCTCGGGGTAAGTACAGAAATAGTGAAAACAACTGAGACTAAAATAAAGGGGATGCCCTTTTCTTTTTTTTCTTTACAACTTTAGAGGATCTTGCTTATTATGAATAAATAGTGATACATAAAGAAAATAAAGGAAAGTAAAGAAGTACTGAGAACCTTTTTTTTTGCTCCTCAAATTTTTAGGGGCCTCAATTTTTTTTACCCCAGGGCCCCTGCTGCCCTATTATGCATTATTAAGATTCTATTTTGTAAGGTTTTTAAAGAAATTTGCTATTAAAAAAAAATGCGATATCGGCTAAGACGGCCCAGAGAAAATTGCTCTGGTCAAGGTGCCACCAAATCATATATAAGCGATTTAGCTGATATTAGAGATATTAAGTTTTTTTACTAACAACGTTGACTTATCCAAGCATATCTTAATATACATAATAGACTTAAACAATCAACGCCGTTTTCAATAGAGACTTATACAGAATCAGCTAAATGAAGTAATTCATAGGCAATGTGTAGAAGGAGGTCTAAAGCTAATACCGGCATGTAAAAATTTTGAATTAGGAGACTAATAGTGCTAGTTTTGTTATTGCATTACTGGCCGATATACATTAACAAAAAGCTGAAACGATATGATACTGACACTCAGTGGCGGCTCGTGCATTGAAAAACAGGGGAGGCTAGTCATAAGGACTATATACACACAGAATGGGCCAGTAATTTTTTAGGGTACCCCACTTATTTAAAGCAAAATACGTAATATTTCCATAAATGCAAACAAAAATTGTATATTGCCGCATTTATGGTTAAATTTAAAATTATACGTATAAAACTAACCATTAAGAAAACAAAAACAGGGAAAAGGGTTGTCTTTAAGTTATTTAATATAAATGAATTCTTCTCGTTTAATGAAGCCTGTTAACCAATCGCATTTATTGTATCAACTATCTGACTGACGCTTTATTTGAAATCAAATTTGGTTGGGATCTTCCCAGAAAATTAATAATGTTAAATTTATTATCATAAAATAAAGAATTAAAATTATTTGTCAGCAATCAATCGCCTATACCGTCAGATTTTTAATTTTGTCCAACTTATCCATAATAAATTAAAAATAAAAACTTATCAAAAAAACCTTGAAAGATAACACTTTAAAAAACACATTAAAAATATTACCAAAAAGCACTGTCATACACAAATATTACCAAGGAACAGTAAAACGATTTACCAAAATATTTTTATCAGTCTCGGCCCGTCACGCCATTCGAAACAAGTGAATCAAAACAAAAACAAACACACAAGTGACACTAGCACGAAGACCAACTGAGCCTAGCCTCCGCCGGGGTTTAATTTACCCGACGAAAATTAAAAAGCAGGACTTGCGAAGCCATGTTTTTATAGCAGCCGGTAGTAGCGGCCGGAGGCTTGCCTCCCTTTCTACGTATGGCATTTATTATTTCGGGTTGATGGTTTCTTTGTTATTAAAATTTTCGCGGCTCGTGGGCGGTTTGATGCAGTGTGGTAGGTAGTGATTACATTTAATTTACTGGCATTGCCAACACTCTTTAATGGCAAGGCATTGGCAAAAAGGTATCAAAAAGACGCGAAAGTGGGCAATTGGCCGTTATTAGGCCACGTGTTGCAGATAAAGTGATGGCATCCGTCATTAATAAGTTATTGGCAAAAATGCGTTTAAGATGATGGCATCCATCATTAATAAGTTATTGGCAAAAAGATAACAAAAAGACACGAAAGTGGGCAAATGCAGATACTCCCAAGCAGCAAGCTGACGTCTTATTGACGAAAATTGTCGCATATACTTTTTTTAAAAGCTAAAATGATGCGATATTTTATTTGAAAATTAAAATAGGAAAAAACTCCTTACTGCATGCAATTTCCTTGCAATGCAAAGTACCATCTCTCGGAACACTGTCCAACTTGAGATGCAGATTTTTACACTAGCCGAAGATATTTCTTTCAAAGCTAAGTGAGATCACCTACCGCAGACCGCTCTCGAATTATTTTTGTCTAATGGGTACGGTTTAGACGATAAAAGCGAAGATATTGCAGAAACGTAGTAGTTTATTGTCCATTACGCCATCTATCGGTATGTCAAAAAACTATTAAATATATATAATATTTTTTATTAACACGTCTTTAAAACTTTTAATAAAGTTTTAAACAAAATGTTTACAGCTCCTAACAGTCTACTTGAATATCTTGCCTTCTCGACTAGCCATCACCAATTAATCACACAACACACACTTATTAGGTAATGAATACATTTAATTATGTCTATTAAAAAACTCTTTTCTTTAAAAAAGAAACTAAAAAGCTAGAAAACCACGTAGAAAACAAATGCACAAAGCGGTCACCTTCGGTCGAAATTAACGTAGCTAATTTTACCATCATTTTATTTTTATTCGCTCCAAAATACATAATAAACATTTTGTTTGACCTAATTTTTATTTGCATGATTTTTAACAATAAAATGTTATGAAAAGGCCATTTCCTTTAAATTATGTAAAAACATAAAATAATGTTGTTTAGCTGCCATTATAAATAAAACAGATCAAAAAAATTGCTTTAATGTTAGTTAAATACCAATGTTAATAATATGGTTTAAAAAGTATGAATATGCGTTGAAGGTTTGCCTTCAAAATCCAATATTTATTTGCCTGCAAACAAAAACGCGTGCTTTATTTAATCAGGATTGGTATGCCGCCATTTTTGTATGCTTGCCGGCAATTCGCCTGCATGTAAAATTTATTGGCAATTAAGTGTTTATTTAGGTTGACTTTTTAATGCGTATAAGATGTTGGCATAATATTGCCACCAATTGCCAATGCTTTACCATCAATGCCAATATGAAAAATGTACATTGCCGGCAAATTCATTTACGACATTACCTTTCCGGACACCCTGTATGCTGGGAAGGATATTTACATTAAAGTAATAAAATTAAATGGACTGAAAAAGTCCAAGAGTAAGTTACAATAGCAACCACCTAGTAATTTAAAATAAATTTGGTCCCTGTATGAACGCCATTGCCAAGCGCATTTATACTAATGAGTTTTCCTTCTTTGAATGCTTTTAGTTAACGAAGGAAATCAGAGCGTGAGAATTTTTGGTAAATAAAATTATACAACAAAAAGGGAGGCTAAATAAGACTTAATGCCCCTAAAAACGATCATTTGTTTCTGCCAAGAATCTATTTGTTATTTAGATTTAATTTTGGGTGCAAATAATGTTTTAAATCTCTTTAACGAAATCATTTTGTTATAAAAAATGTTTTTATATTTCAAATCGCTTTAAATAAAAAGGTAAAAAAATAAAATAAAAAACCGGATCGGACGGAAATCTACATATTTCCAATACGTTTTGTTACATCTAAAGTGCCTTAGGCCTCGCCACGATAACAAGCGTAAGCGTCGAGCGGAAAATATCAAATCTCTGTACTGTTAGCCGTACTGGCTAAAATATTTTGTGGTAAACAGCGTCTCAAACCAGTTTATACCAGGTGATGAATGCCGGGCGGACATAGGAAATCCCATGTAATTTTTAATGGGGTCAATTATTGGCTCCCTAATTATTTTAGAGAAAAATTCTATTAAAGTTTATTGAAGAGCATGCAAATCTACGTCCATGGTAACAACTTTAGATTTTTTGGTTAACTCGTTTGCTAGTTAGATGCTAATATATTTTTAAAAATTATTTACATTATTATCGCCTCATATTTATAAACACCAATAAAAATACCAGTTAGCGTGACATAACGTTGTCATTTTGAAATTTAGTGCTTATTATTAAAAATCATACAGTTAGTTAAGTTAAACTAAACTAGAGTAACAAATTTCAAGAACTTATGACATTTATAATATTTACATCCATTAATAAATTATTAATATTATTACAATAATTAATATGTTGGAAATAAACTTAAGATTTAAGAAAATTTTCAAATATTCCTCCATTGACTGCTAGACAATAACCCAGACGTTCATAAAATTGTCTTCTTACATTGGCTAACTGGTAAATTGAAATTTTATTGCATTCTGCAGAAATAGCATTTTTTAACTCATCTAGATTAGAGTAATTTTTATCCTTGTATATCATGCTTTTAAATGGCCCCAGAGGAAGAAGTCATTTGGCGAAATATCAGGAGACCTGGCTGGCCAATTTATGGTGTGATGTAGGCCAATAACATTTCCATTAAAAGCATTGTGTAAATATTCCCGAACAGCCAGGGTATTATGTGCCGGGCAGCCATCCATTTGGTACCAAATTTCCTGATTTTCCCTGGATACATCATTTAAAGCGGGTAAAATTAGTTCTTCGAGTAGTTCCAAATAAAATTCTGCATTCAAATTTTGATTAAGAAAAAATGGTCCAATAATATGTTGTCCGAAAATCCCCGCCCAAACATTTACTTTCTGTGGATATTGCGTCCTCGTTTCGACAAATCTGTGTTGGTTTTCTTTGCTCCAGTATCGGTAATTTTGATGATTGGGTTCATTGTTTAACGTAAATGTGCACTCATCAGTAAAACAAATATTTCTTAAAAATTCCCTGTCCATGTTTGCCCTTTCCATCATGTCAAAACAAAATTCCTGCCGTCGTATTTCATCCCCATCCCTTAGCTCTTGATGTCTTTCATATTTGTATGAAATGTATTTATGCCTTTTCAAAATCCGGAGCACTGTTGATTGATCTTTTCCTATGATATCCTGAAGTTTCCTTGTACTCACCTTCCCTTCATTTTCTTCCACGTGCAATAAAATTTCCAAGTCTCTATCATCTCTTACATTTTCTTCTCTTTGATACTCCCTAGCTTCACATCTGCAGTTATTTATCACTGTGCCTTTGGTCTCAAATTTTTTGATAGTCCTATCGACTGTTGATTTTCCGGGTATCGGTCTATTCGGATACTGAGCAGCGAACATGTCTGACACCTTTGGTAACTATTTCCTTGATAGTACCATTTAATCATCAATACTTTTTCTTCAGTAGTATAACTCATGGTTAATCTTTTCGCTCTACGATTTTTTTGATAATAATAAAGCACTAAATTTCAAAATGACAACGTTATGTCACGCTAACTGGTATTTTTATTGTTGTTCATAAATATGAGGCGATAATAATTGTAACAATTTTTAAAAATATATTAGCATCTAACTAGCAAACGGGTTAACCGAAAAATCTAAAGTTTTTACCATGGACGTAGATTTGCATGCTCTTCAATAAACTTTAGTAGAATTTTTCTCTCAAAATAATTAGGGGAGCCAATAATTGACCCTCATTAAAAATTATCTTTGGACAAACCACGAAGGCTGAAAAGCCTAAATACTAACGTACCGTGGGTGTCTTAAGCGAGGCAAGAGGGAGCTTGCTGACACGGGACTTAAAGCACTTGAAGATTTGGGGAAGGAAAGACCTCCGCGGGCAACAAGGTTCCACAACCTAGAAACTCTAGGGATAAAAAGAACGAACAAAGTGGGAAGTTCGGGGCCTGTTCAGTTGGACCGTATAGGATGCATACGCGCGGAACCACGAGTTTCTTGTTGGGAACCGTAAGCGGAGGAACTATACTGGACAATTCTTCAGAGCAGAAGCCATGGAAGTACCTATAAAAAGCGATAAATCCCCCACAGCCCGACGATGTGCAAGAGAGGGAAGCCTTTCTGTAAGTGAAGGATCATTAATGAGACGAATAGCTCTTCTTTGAATAGAATCAAGAATGCTTAGGGTTGTGGGGGACGCCATGCCCCAGATATGAGAACAATATTCCAAGGGAGGTCGGATTTGGGACACATACAAAGTGTATAAATTAGAAGGGGAAAAATACTCTTTGGCTCGAAAGAGAAATCCAAGCTTTTGAAGCTGCCGCGGCTATAGATACAATGTGTTTATGCCAGTTAAGGTTACTTTCTAAATGTGACGCCCACAAGATTGAAGGTGTCTTTTGCTCTGTAAAACTTGGCCGCTCATAAGTAGAGGATGAGTATTTGATGACTCTTTTCGCGACAAGGAACATGATTGTGTTTTGGATGCATTAAAATGGACGAGATTTTTAGCGCCCCAATCCAATATTAAATTAAGATCCTGCGAAAGAGATATCTGCATCGCTCTGCGTTTGTTTTCCAAGTCAGGTTTAGTAATGGGTTTAGGAACCTGAAAACTGGAGTGAAGGGTACTATCGTCGGCGAAACTATGAATGGAATTAGTTGTGGACGAGAGAAGGTCGTTGATGTGAAGAAGAAACAATGTTGGTGCCAGAACTGAGCCCTGAGGGACTCCAGCATTTACTTGGTGAAAGCATGAAGAATGGCCGTCCACAATAACTGATATACGACGATCAGATAGATAACTAGAGAGCCAAGTACAGAGTTTAGTTGAAAGACCATAGGAGGGAAGTTTATTAAGAAGTGCGGCATGCCAGACCTGGTCAAAAGCTTTGGATATATCAAGAGCAACGATCTGGGACTCACCTAGAAACTCAAGAGACTTATTCCAGCAGTGTGATACGAAGGAAAGAAGATCTGCTGTAGATCTTTTGTGGCGAAATCCATACTGCCTGTCATGCAAAATTTTGTGTTTTTCTAAGTACTTAAGAATTTGTGAATTAATTAGTTTTTCCATTACTTTACAAAGAACTGAGAGAATTGAAATTGGTATTTTTTCCTACGACCACTTGTGAAAATAGCAAATAGCACACTGATTTCATGCATAGAAAATGCGTTATATCACACTAGTGTTGCAAAGTACTTTACAGCACTAGTGTTGCAAAGTACTTTACAACACTGGTGTGATACATATTATGATGTCATTCTAAAAACTGCTATTGGTTTTGCAAGTGACATATTTATTGTAGTGACAGTAAAAAAACTTTTATTTACCTTAAACGGTAGAACCCAAATTAGCGAAAATCATCTTATTTTATATTTATTAAAAATTTACGAAAAAATAAAAACATAAACAAAAAATAGACATAACCACAAAAACAACTTTCACTGACTGGCACAGTGTTGTCAGGTAAGTAGATCAAATTAAAAATCTCCCTTCTACCTTTGAGCACGTACTTTATAGAGGCAGCCTTGCCGCTTGACCGTTCTGACCTAAAGCGCCAGAGAAAAAAAGCCTATAGATCAAATTCCTTCCTCTCTTCTTCGTGTACTCAAACAACTAGTTAAATCTTTTTTTTAATCCCTAATTAAACCTAAGGCTAATACACACTTTATGAATCCACTTTCTTTATCCATTCATAAATAGAATCAGACCCTTCCGACGTTGCCAAATGCTTTCCATATTTTGCATGGTAACTGACGTTTGGTAGTCGTTTTTTCCTTACTTTTAGGACTTTAGGTTATGCATTTACAATTTTCATATTTTTTATATTTTTCTTAAAAATATGAGGAAAAAACTGTTATTTTTACTTAATTTTATATGTGATGTTCAGTTTCATTAACTCGTTTTACCAATTTTACCCCACCCAGCACCCCTTTTCACTCCCCGGTCCCGTAAGTTTATTTACTGATATTTTTTAAAAACGGAATATTTTGGATATGCACCACTTACGTTTTATTTAGAAGAGTGTCTAAAATATGTAAGAATCGATAATTTTTAAAAACACTTATAATAGCAGAAAACCGTATTAAACTATTAGCGTTATTACCTAACAAAACCATACAATTTTTATTAAGTGAGGGCCTTTTTAAATTCCAAAATGATAAAAGTTATATAATGCTTCTAGGTAGGTGATTTTCGATGTAAAAAACAGTATAATATAGCAGTGAGGAACAGTATATATCACACTAGTGTTGCAAAGTAAATATCACCCTAGTGTTGCAAAGTTCTCAATTGTTTTTTATTTTTCTGAACAGACAAACCTTTAATTTATTTATTTTTTGGTGAATAATTTGTGGTCGTAGGAAAATAGTGTACAGTACTCGTGTGAAAATGACTTTCTTACACTCGTGGAGTTTGTCGCACTCGGCTAACGCCTCGTGCTACAATATTCCCACTGTGTGAAATTAGTCATTTTCCACACTTGAGGTAAGCGTGCGCAAAGGTTGCACTACGGCATGTACAAAACGTCACTTTCAAAATGACTTTGGCGTGCGTTTTTAGGCGTTTTACAGGGCAGACGTATAAAAATGTTTTTTGGCCCTATTTTCTCCCTTTTTTATAAGTGTTATAATATAATAAGGCCAAGGGCGCCAATATATTTTTCAGCAAAACTTTTTACATTGGTTTATTTGACCTCTTCGAAAAATATTATTTTGTAACCTGTAAAGAGATTACTGCATCACTTCACAAAGCTTTAGAGAGCACTTAAAGTTTAGAAACAAAACTCCATTATAAGTATCCGGTTATTTCACAAACGTATTTTTCTTAAATTGCCTTTTTTATTTGCTTTTCTTAAAAGTTATTTAATATCGAGAGAAAGGGATTTACAGTTTTCTATATTACTAGAGTTTTATACTATTTTTAAATGAAGAGTGAGCCAAATTCGACGCTTTTAATAGAAAACTCATGTTTCTGTATGTTTTACAAAAATACTGAACCCCCATTTGCATGGCTTAAATTTTAAGCCAAATTTACTAGTGAAAACGCGCAATTCGCTATCTTGCGTCGTATACTCGCTACAGCGTGTTTCTTAATTTCTTGGTGTTTTCTTTTATCCTTTATAACTTTTTTATTTTTATGCAGATTGCAGATATGATTTTAGTTTTTCTAGGGTGGCACATTTTTGATCTATTTATTTATTATTGGAAAATTTAAATGAAACACCCAGTATATTTTTTCACTATTAAAATGGTTAAAAATTACGATTTATGACTGATATTGGTTGGATAGTATGCCAATAAAAAGTAATTATGTTTTACTTTAAACAGTCTTGTTATAACTTTTGTTTTTTATTGACTGCAATGACATGGAACCATTTTTATTAATAATTTATTAACGCAAATAGGTAAAATAATCCTATTTTGGTATTGTAAATTATTTTGTTAATATTTTGCCTTAGGAACTTTTTAATCAGGTTTTATTAAAACGTTAATATTTAATTTAATCAAACAACCATTATTTTTTATATTTTAGTAAATTAAAGATAACCATGGAAAACAAATGCCAGCTTTTAGCGTAAAAGGGTTTAATTTAGCTTGTGTTTGTTTTTCATGGCCATCTTTTAATTACCTGTATACAAAAAATAATGGTTGTTTTTTACATAAAATATTACGTATTAAGAAAACCTGATCAAAATGTTTTTAGGGCAAAATATTAACAAAATAATTTAAAATACTTATAAAATAGGATTATTTTTACCCTTATTTGCGTTAATAAATTATTAATAAAAATGGTTTCCGTCATTGCAGTCCATAAAAAACAAAAGTTTTAACAAAATTGTTTAAAGTAAAATATAATTACTTTTTTCATGGCCTACTATCTAACCAATATCAGTCATAAATAACAAAATATGCAATATCTTAGAAACGGCTAAGAAGAAATATAAAGTGTGACACATTTTGAAAAGGTAATTTTTTAACCATTTTAATAGTGAAAAATATACAGGGTGTTTTATTCAATTTCTTTAAAAATAAATAACTAAATCAAAAATGCACAACACAAAGATAAAAACTGAAACTATATCTGCAATCTGCAGAAAAATTGCTGTGGAAATATTTTCACAGAATTAAAAAATATTTTAAAATAAAAAGTTAAAAAGGATTAAAGAAAACGCAAGAAATTAGTTTTCACTAGTAAATTTGGCTTGAAATTTAAGCCTCGTAAATGAGGGTCAGTTTTTTTGTAAAACATACAGAAACAGAGTTTCTTTTCAAAAGCGTCAAATTTGGCCCACCCTGTACAGTATACCTCTATAACAGAAGCTACCTTCACCCATTTCCCCACAGAATTGAAAACCATTTTTGATAAAAAGTTCTGGTACGACGTATAAATACTCATTGTTTATGCATTTTTCGAATACCCTCACCCTTACATTAAAAAAAATACTAGATTAGCAATTTTTTAATAAGTTTAGTAGAAATGAACAGAGTCAAAAAGCAGTTTAAAAAAATCATCATGTATCCCTAACCTTATCGTTATGCGCATGCGCAGAAGCGATACGTTAGTGTCAATTAGTTACGTTGAACTTATCAATCCGTATGGCGATCGATAACGTATCCCGACTTTGATACGTTAAAATTGAAATAGAAGAAGATTGATTCATAACCATAAAATTTAATTGATTAAAAGCTAAAGCTGTATTTAGTGTATTTATAGATTGACCTTTCTGTTTTCGTTTGACGTTTTCAGTTAGAAAATGAAACAACAACTCTCCATTTGTCAATTTATATTTTCCATTTACCCTTTCCATATACCATATCAAAAACCGAAACGTCAAATTCCAAACAGAAACGTCAATCTATAAATTGAGCTTTACAGTTTGAAAGTTTTTGCATGCAAGTTTTTCTCTGCTGCAACTTTTCGATACGCTCACGCGCATTCTTCCCTTTATAAAAGTTGCTGCAATGTGCGTGTGCGCAGATTGAAAAATTGCAGCAAGAAAAATTGGACGCACGAAAACTTTCAAACTGTAAAACAGCTTTAAAGTTTAAAACATTGAATCCAAAATTGCATCGTTAAATTAAACATGTAATAAAGAGTAGTTGAAGCACAGTAAAATCAAGAAAGAAACCGTTGAAAAAACGCTTAGGCGTCTGTTTGACACCTGTTAGGTTAGGACACAAACCCTGAACAAAATTGGTTTAGGTGGTTGCATAAAAAACTTAAATTGCGTTACGTAAGTATGCTTTTAAGCCGTGCTTTAAACCTTTTTTGGTCGCCGACGTATTGTCTCTCGTTGCGTATACGGTGTGCATATTTATGGTTTTGCTTTCTGGCTCTTTTTTCAATCATCAATTTTAGGCGAAGAACCAATTCCAAAACGGTATTCACAAATCTGTTATGTTAACGTTTAAACAATGTATTATACGTAAAAGTTGTCACCGATTATAACCGCGGTTTAATTGGTTAAACGCCTAAAATTGCTGAATAATTTAAAAATATATGATACATACCCAGTTGCATTAAACTGATGGTGTGGTGTGAACACAAATTTTTCTCTCTTGTTTTGTAGGCACAATTTGGACTCGGATACCTCAGAAAAACTCTGTTCTCTTTGCGCGGGAGATCTTTGAAAAACGATCCTTCTACTAGGTGTAATTTTGATCAATCGGAATCTTTCAGTGGATATACAGGGGCATTTAGATGTTTAGTCCAAGGAAATGGAGATGTTGCTTTCTGTAGAACATGTAACCGTACCAGGAAATACAGGTAACTTAAAAAGGTTTCTCTCTCTCTATCTTTTTTTTCTTGGTTTTGGTCCCTTCAGGTCCAATCCACCACTCTCCCCTTCCGGACTATGGTTTCCAGGGCTTCGTCAAGCGGGAAAATCAGGATAATGTAACTTCGTAGCTCCCAGAAATTCCAAAAAGAAAACAAAAACAATTGTACAATCGATGCAATGCATAAATTGTCGGCTGTCAAACCAAGACCTGCTACTGGTGTTACGTATAACCTTCACTTTCACTACTGACAGTTCCCATGGCACGCCCATCTATTTCCCGCCATTTGAGAAATACCTCGTGTTCACCACCAAACAGGATACCATCCGCTTATAGGAATCTTCGCTCACAGCGCTTAGATCCAGAAGAAAGATGCCGTCAATTTAGCGTGAATCTTGCCTTGATCCCCGAAGGTAAAAACGTTCGTACGGCACCTCTATCCGCCACTCCGGGAAGAACTTTGTAGTCCCTCTACGCACGCCCGCACTGTCCGGAGGTCAAACAAAGAGTCTCAACTTAAAAGGTTTACTAAACATCTTTGCAGTTGCTTAGGGGTCGTCCATTAATCACGTGATAGGCTTGAACAAGGGGAGGGGATCGGAAAAAATCACTAGGGAGGGGGAGGGAGGGTGTAGAAAAGATGGCATGTGTATTTATTTATTTTTTTCGTTGAATGTGCGATTTCAACCCACCGATAAGCGGCGCTTGAATCCCCAACCATAGGAATTGAAGATAAACTTAAGTAGGGTCAGAGTTTGGACACTTTGATAGAAATCCACATCTCAACTGTTTATTTTTAAGCAAACATAAACATTAAAAGCCGTGTTGTCAGGTTGATAATAAATTTGGCAGAAAATGCTCTTTAAAAAATTGACAAGTATTTAAAAATAACTTTTTCTAATAAATTAGATTGTACTTACTTTTATTTAAAGATAATATTGTAAAAAAAAATAATTAAGAATAATATAATTTGTACCAAAAAATACACGTTATAGGGGTTGGGGGTGGAGTATTTTAAAACCTTACCATCAGGGGCGGCGAGTACGTGGTGCACGGGCGCCAATGCACCCAATGAAGTCTAAATATGTCACAAAACATACATTATGTATTATATTATATATTTCTTATAAGAAGTTAAAATTATCTTTGTTTAATGCCTATTTTAAAACAATTTAAAGCCATATCCATTTTTTCTTGTTTCTTTGTAACTTGAAAGAGTATTATAATATATTACATACAAATACAGAAAATATCTTAATTCAATTTAAGGTTCCAAAAGTTGTGTAAATTTCTCCATAATGGTTAACGATATTTAATGCAGAATTTACAAAGTTAATACAAAAACAGATGTTTTTTTATGAAAATTAGGTTGGTGTTAATGGATTATTTCTAAGCCACCTTATATACATAACATTTACCAGGAAAAAGAACGCAGCAAAAAAAACGAGATCGAGAATTTAAAAAATAATAAAAATTCGCAAGTTTTCTTTAGTCAATGTTTTTCTTTTATCTAATTAAAAACAAGCTAAACGCAGGGCCGTATTATCCTATGAGGCGCCCTAGGCTACAAGTCCCAGAGCGCCTATTTTGGGTGACAAAAATTTTGAAGAGCAAAAAAAAAAAAAAGGTCGGTACCTCCGTTGGCCCTCATGCCTTACTTCAATCCGAATTTTGATGACCAAAACAAAAAAAAAAAAGTCATTTCCGTCCTTTCGCGCCCATTTCATTTATTTCAAAGCACCTTATTCACACAGGAATTTCTTCTAATACCCACCCGACCTAAACTTTTCTAATAACTCCTACTCGACCTTTAAAACTCCCCTGTCTAGCGCCTATTACTCCCTTGTCTGGAGCCTACTTTTTTTCATGGCGCCCTAGGCTGTAGCCTAGTCAGCCTAATGGATAATACGGCACTGGCTAAACGTGGCTATGAGTTTGCGAAAAATAGGTTTTACACACAGCAAATATGAATACCTCAGACGTTTTAATTTACCTACATTGACACTGTTATCTATATAACGTGTATTTTGTTCTAAATTTAAAAAATATACATTTTTTTTTAGTGAAACAAAATCTGCCAGTTATACTCATATGAAAAATATTAAGTTTAGTTTTTTAACGCTTTTCCTTGACCTGAAAAGTTTGAATCTGGTTTTAATGGGCTATCCCGTTACAAAAATCCAAATAAAGCCGTTTTTATTGATTTCCTTTTGCTATTTTACACATGATTTACAGTTTTGGGTTTGTACCTTCCCATTAAAATATATTTTCAATGAACAAATACTATCCAATTAGTAGATTTGTTACATTTTTGTTTAAATTATTAATAAATTAAATGGTATACAGGGTGTAACATAAAAGTTAAATAACTTTTTGGCAATAATATTTGTGTTGTTATATTTTTATTTAGATTTTTATATTTTTCTGTATACGTAATGAAAATCAATTTCATTTACAAAACAATTAAATATTACCAGAAAATTACAAAAGATTTAAAAAAGGGTTTTTTAAGAAAATGGGAAAATGATCAAATGAAAATTACCACATTAAAAACTCTACAGCAATATCCCCACTACCCCCTGAGTACTAAAAATACTTAAAATCAAAGAAAATGATAGTACTGATGAAACTAAAATTTTAAGACGGTGCAGAAATTAAAAGATTCAGGGTACTAAGAAACGTGGTAAATTTTTATTGTAGTTGGTAAAAGAGACAATTTTAAAAATACTTTAAAAAATATATCCCTAATTAGCAATTTTATTATAGTTGTTTAATTTTAAATAAATTCTCTATAATAACAACTAGTAGAACACAATGATCTGAAAATAAATATTATTTTTATTAATTTTTATAAAAATAAATCATAATAACCCCTACTTGGGCACTGCGCAGTCCCCTTATGGGCATGCGCAGTAAAAATTTCTGACTAGCGAAAAACAAACAACAGGATCGGGTTTAACATTTTGTATATGATTCATTTATAAAGACAATATACCAAGTAATTTTGTTTCTAGGGATACATATTTAAATATTTTCTACTTTTTAAGATACGCCACTTCGTGACATTGTCGACGAAATTGCTTATGGCTACGTGTTATAACTTAAAAGTATGTCAAATTATTTTGATTAAACTGCCATATTTTATTTTGTGTGATTATAAATGCATCAGTCAAATGCTAATACAGGGTGTCCGACTATATTTTAATCCATTTTGACCGTGAATAATTTTAGAACAAATAAAATTATCAAAATGCGGTGTTCGCAGAAAGAATTAGATTTTTTTAATGTTTCTTTTTATAACCTTTCCATTTGGTTGTGACGTTTAAAAAAATTAACCCAAACCATGACTATTTAAAAAACAATGGATTTATTGATCTCTAGAAAATTGACTGCATGGCAATAAAGAGTATTATTTAAAACAGAAAATTTGCTACTTACTCTTATTTAGTTTTGGTTATGCAAAACTTAAATTAAACATAAGTTAAAAAACACCAAGAATTACTCACAACGCACAAATGAAACACCAAATACCAAATAACTATACCTGATAACGGTCGACCAGAGATGGGAGATTGATTTTGGCAGCCGACGGCGTCAATTTTACCTGGATTTTACGATCGGGAAATCCCAAATTATAAATTAAATTAGGATGAGTGTGGTCCTGTCACTGTATAGGTAAACGTTTTCAGTGTTGCAACCACTATATTTATTAAAATACTGCAAATTTTGTCAATGTTGCCAACACTTATTGGGTTTTAAATGAAAAATGCTAACTTTTATAAGAACTGTGCATGTGCAAAGGTGTACAGCAATTCTCCCAGTGTGGGGTAAAAATTTCGTGCGCGAGTCTATTGAAAATATATGGGGATCATTTTCTATTAGCAATCCTTTTAATTTTTAGATCATTGGTAGAACATAAAGTTTAAAATTTCTCCGTATTTTTTATTATTATTTTAGATGGTAAAAATGAGGACTATTGGGCTAAAGATTTAAAGTCGAGCGACTACGAACTGCTTTGTCCAAATGGTGGAAGGGCACCAGTTAACGCTTTTGAAATGTGTAATCTAGCTCATGCACCACCCCATATGGTAAGAAAAAATAGAATTAAATAATAACAATAGTACACACAGGTGTGGAAACCAACTCGCCGACCATAGGGATTTAAAAGCTAAAAAGGGTAGATAAATTGTCTATTTTATGATGAATGGCCATATTTCCGAAACTCTTTAAAATTGGATAAAACACATGAAAACTTTTTAATGCTCTTTGATAGATCTTTCGAATGGTGATATAATATACAGGGCTTTACATTTAAAAACAGTATATTTTTGCAATAAATCAAAAATCCGATATTCAATTGTTTTTTTTTCTCGGCAGCACGTTAATCAGCGAAAAAATACTTCTATTTTAATAATTTAACTGACTTCATATATTTCAATGATAAAGAAGTTATCAATAGTGTCAACTTAAAAATGATCACCCTGTATGTCCGGAGTTGCTCCGTCTGTCAAAAGCTTATAAATCGTTACACACGGGGCTGGAACTAACCGCTTGTTACATATTGACAGAAAGAGATTTTATTTCTGATAAATTGGTTACGTTTTCAGTTTTCAGAGTTTTATTATATTTTTTTATGAAGAATATAAAATTTTATGGTAGCACGCGTTGACAATCTCTTTCACCCTAAAAAATATAAAAGCTATAAAAATGCCGTAAATTTGTATTATGTTTTACTGAACAACAGATTAACAGACTAACGTTCGTCTCCATAAAAATAAAATCCATATCTAACTTTTAAAAGGAACAATAGAGTTGTACTTTGTATTAAAGAACTCTATATATTTTTTTTAATGAAAATTATTAAACTAAAAACATCTTTAACAAAACGTATGTTTTTTTTCGTTTACGTTGTGACTGTACAGTAGGGATGGCGAACCAATGGCACGCGTACGATGTTTTTTGTTAACGTTGTAATTTTTATATGGGGTCTTTATTTTTGCACTTTAAAAATATGTACGAAGGAAAAAAGCAAACACTATTTTGCCGGCAATGTACATTTTTCATATTGGCATTGATGGTAAAGCATTGGCAATTGGTGGCAATATTATGCCAACATCTTATACGCATTAAAAAGTCAACCCTAAATAAACACTTAATTGCCAATAAATTTTACATGCAGGCGAATTGCCGGCAAGCATACAAAAATGGCGGCATACCAATCCTGATTAAATAAAGCACGCGTTTTTGTTGCAGGCAAATAAATATTGGATTTTTGAAGGCAAAACCTTCAACGCATATTCATACTCTTTTTAAACCATATTATTAACATTGGTATTTAACTAACATTAAAGCAATTTTTTGATCTGTTTTATTTATAATGGCAGCTAAACAACATTATTTTATGTTTTTACATAATTTGAAAGGAAATGGCTCCTTTTCATAACATTTTATTGTTAAAAATCATGCAAATAAAAATTAGGTCAAACAAAATGTTTATTATGTATTTTGGAGTGAATAAAATAACATGATGGTAAAATTAGCTACGTTAATTTCGACCGAAGGTGACCGCTTTGTGCATTTGTTTTTCTACGTGGTTTTCTAGCTTTTTAGTTTCTTTTTAAAGAAAAGAGTTTTTTAATAGACATAATTAAATGTATTCATTACCTAATAAGTGTGTGTTGTGTGATTAATTGGTGATGGCTAGTCGAGAAGGCAAGATATTCAAGTAGACTGTTAGGAGCTGTAAACATTTTGTTTAAAACTTTATTAAAAGTTTTAAAGACGTGTTAATAAAAATATTATATATATTTAATAGTTTTTTTGACATACCGATAGATGGCGTAATGGACAATAAACTACTACGTTTCTGCAATATCTTCGCTTTTTATCGTCTAAACCGTACCCATTAGACAAAAATAATTCGAGAGCGGTCTGCGGTAGGTGATCTCACTTAGCTTTGAAAGAAATATCTTCGGCTAGTGTAAAATCTGCATCTCCAAGTTGGACAGTGTTCCGAGAGATGGTACTTTGCATTGCAAGGAAATTGCATGCAGTAAGGAGTTTTTTCCCTATTTTAATTTTCAAATAAAATATCGCATCATTTAGCTTTTAAAAAAGTATATGCGACAATTTTCGTCAATAAGACGTCAGCTTGCTGCTTGGGAGTATCTGCATTTGCCCACTTTCGTGTCTTTTGTTATCTTTTTGCCAATAACTTATTAATGATGGATGCCATCATCTTAAACGCATTTTTTTGCCAATAACTTATTAATGACGGATGCCATCACTTTATCTGGCAACACGTGGCCTAATAACGGCCAATTGCCCACTTTCGCGTCTTTTGGATACCTTTTTGCCAATGCCTTGCCATTAAAGAGTGTTGGCAATGCCGTAAATTAAATGTACAACGCCGGCAAAAATCATCAAATACCAAAACAGACGCAGAAATAGATGAGCTCAAGAATGCCTTACTGATGGTCAGTACCGAATTTACCGAGAGACCAGATCTGTTCAAGCTGTTTGGAACTTTTGCTGGAAAAAAGGATTTACTTTTAAGGTATTTTTTAAATTTTTATTATACTTTATTCGCTGTAGTTCGCAAAGTGGGGAAGCCATAAACGATTATGTGCGTCCAGTGTCAAATGCTTTAGTCCCAGAGCTAGTGAACCCTTCTGATAGTCATAGCATGCTAAGTAACGAACATCATCACCTGGCAGGCATCCGCCCAGCACATCCTCACCGCCAATATATTTTTGAAAGTTTAAAAAATTATAAAAACAATAAAACCAAGAGCTGTAAAAAGGTATCAAAAAGACGCGAAAGTGGGCAATTGGCCATTATTAGGCCACGTGTTACAGATAATGTGGATGGCATCCTATCATTAATAAGTTATTCCAAAAAATGCGTTTAGGATGATGGCATCCATCATTAATAAGTTATTGGCAAAAAATTGCGTTTAGGATAATCATTAAATAAGTACTGCAAGTTTTATAAGTTGAATGTCCCAAAAGTTAAATAACATATTTAGAATTTTGTAATCAAAAAAATGAGAAAAAAGGCAGGAAAACTTTATCAATAAAAAATGACATAATATAAATTTTTATACCGTAACAATAAAAACCAAAAAAAAAAGTATGTAATAAAATTAAAAAAAAAAGATAGTAAATCAAAAGAAAACACTTTAAAATAGTAAGTATTTAAGGGACACTTACACTCAATTTTCAGATCCAAAACATAGGGAGAAATATTTTAAAGGAGTTAAATGTCAAAAAAAAACTATTAAATATATATAATTTTTTTTATTAATACGTCTTTAAAACTTTTAATAAGGCAACTCCCTGATTTCATATAATTTTTTTAGGTAACTACAAATTTAAAAGGTTTTAAACGAAATGTTTACAGCTCCTAACAGTCTACTTGAATAACCCGCCTTCTTGACTAGCCATCACCAATTAATTACACAACACACACTAATTAGGTAATGAATACACTTAATTATGTCTACTAAAAACTCCTTTCTTTAAAAAGAAACTAAAAAGCTAGAAAACCACGTAGAAAACAATTGCACAAAGCGGCCAAACAAAAGCAAGGTTGCCTCATCTGTGAAGTTGTCAAATCTTGTATTTCGGCTAAGCGGGAAATTTGAATTTATCACCTTCGGTTGAAATCGTCGAAATTATACTAGCTAATTTTACCATCATTTTATTTTTATTCTCTCAAAAATACATAATAAACATTTTGTTTGACTTAATTTTTATTTGCATGATTTATATCAATAAAATGTTAGGAAAAGACCATTTCCTATAAATTATGTAAAAAAACATAAAATCATGTTGTTTAGCTGCCATTATAAAACAGATCAAAAAATTGCTCGAATGTTAGTTAAATACCAATGTTAATAATATGGTTTGAAAAGTATAAATATGCGTTGAAGGTTTGCCTTCAAAAATCCAATATTTATTTGCCTGCAACAAAAAGGCATGCTTTATTTAATCAGGATTGGTATACCGCCATTTTTGTATGCTTGCCGGCAATTCGCCTGCATGTAAAATTTATTGGCAATTGAGTGTTTATTTAGGGTTAACTTTTTAATGCGTTATGTTGGCATAATATTGACACCAATTGCCAATGCTTTACCATCAATGCCAATATGAAAAATGTATATTGCCGACAAATAGTGTTTGCTGGGCATGCTTTGACTCATCACTATACAAAGTTCCAGCCTTACATAACGTTACTCGATGGGTTTACTAGCTTTTATCCTACTTGTACTATTCTTAGAACATTAAGTTATAGTCTAGTCAAGAAGTAAGTCTCCTAAAAAAATAATCTTGTAATCGTAAAACTATGGTGGTTGATGGTTGATGACCAATGTTTTAAGATTAAGATTGTTTAACTTGCAGATTTAAACCTTAAAACTATTACATAGTATTGTTTTTTGTTTTATTAAAAGATTAGTTTACTTATTTTTGATATTAACTGCCCTAATTAAATATAAGCTATTTTGTACCGTGTGTTCACAATATTTAAATAAGTTTATTTTCTTAGGATTCAGCAACTGGCTTAATTTCCATCTCTGGAGAATCCGAAGTTCAGAAGAAATACTCCCAGGTTCTGGCTGTTGTCAATTCATGCTTGAAGAATGAAAGCACATACTTGTAAAAACCTATGTTTATAATGCTGCGTCCAGACTTGTAACAATTCGCCGCGCCGAATAACGCGCCACATAGCCCCACATAGCGCGGACGTGGACGTGGACGAAATTCACGTCGTTTCAAGGGCTTGGCATATGATTCCGCGGTGATTCAGAGCTTGTCGGTTTTTTCGTACCAAAGGAGCACGCAAATAGGTTGCTTTGTTTGAACGGATGTTTGGCGAATTGTTGCAAGTCTGAATGTGGCTTAAGAACTTATATTTCTTTGTAACCTTAATTATTAAATTAAAATTAATATTCTAATACATCATTTTTGTTGTTATTGCCTAAATCCCATTTACGGCAAAAAACAAATAGGTATAGGGCAGGAGTGGCCAACCGGTCGATCACGACTATTAGTCAAGTCGATCGTAGCAAGGTCAAAAATATAAATACCTGAACCAGGGCCGTGCCTACCAGGTGGTGCAAGGCACCAGGGCGCAACGCATGTGAGAATGAAAGGCGGAAAGTCGGAGAAAGGGCAGAAAGGGCGGGTGGTTGTTACAAATGATTGTGATTTTGAAAAAATGAGGTGGGAACTTTTTTTTTTGCTCTTCAAAAGTACTATATGAGGAAAAAAAGAAAATAATGGGAGTTGGGCGCTCTGTAAAGAAAGTACACAATCGGGGTGAAGACCTTTTTTCCGAAATGCCGAAATATGACCAGTGCCGTATTATCCATTAGGCTGACTAGGCTACAGCCTAGGGCGCCATGAAAAAATAGGCGCCATATAGGGGAGTAATAGGCGCTACACAGGGAAGTTTATAAAAAGTTTAGGTCGGGTGGGGATTAGAACTAATGTTTCTGCGGGGATATAAATAAAATAGAGGCCGAAAGGAGAGAATTACCTTTTTTTTTGTGCGAAAATAGGCGCTCTGGGAATTCCAACCTAGGGCGCCTCATACCCTTAATACGGCCCTGAATATGACATTGGTAGATCGCCACCCCTGGTATAGGGTTGGCCACCCCTGGTATAGGGTATAATGTATTAAGTCGTAGGGCGGGGGCTCTACCAAAAAAAACAGGTACAATATACGTTTATAATTATAAAGTAAGAGCCCGTATGCGGCAGACCTTTGTTGTTTTGTAAAAGCTTAAAGTTTGTCAGTGCATGTTTCCAAAATAGGTAGAAGCAATGGCGGACTATGAAGTTTAACTCATAGTGGCTTTGGCAGGAACCAGGTTATTACTGTTGATCAAGAGACATTTTTAATAAAAGTTTTTCACATTTTTGAAGCGCGCTGAAGGGATCAATCATTTTACGTCGGGCAGCCCCTTAAGAACTTATTTTATTATTGGATTATGATAGAATAATTTCGACCGGAAGCCCTTAAACCAATGTTTAGGGGTTGAAACCTCCTCTGTAAAGTACGTATTTTTTATATATTTATAATAATAAATAATTAATTAATATTTTATTTCTTTTAAAGTAATTTTAACTTTTATTATATTACTGCAGGATAGCTCTTCATAATATATAAAAAGTTTAATTTTCTTAAATTATTCATTAAATATCTTTATTCTGAAGAAAAGCCAAATAATATTTTGTTGAACTTTATATTCCCAAAAAGGAAATAAAGAATACAACGCTCATAATGGGCGTTTTTTTGGACAATCCACGAAGGCTGAAAGCCTAAATACTAACGTACCGTGGGTGTCTTAAGCAGGGTAAGAGGAAGTTTGTTACTTTATTAAATTAAAAATAATTGATTACCTCACTGACTAGAAATATTTTACTAACTTTTTTTCTGATAATTAGTCATTCTTTGTCATTTTTTGCAATGATCATTACCTGCGAGTTCTGTGCACCAAGTTGGGTCATTATAATTGGTCTGACAAAGTGTCATAAAATTGACCCTAATAAAGTGTGCTGAGATGGAATACACCCTTGTGTTTTACTATTTTTTAAAGGCTTAACATTTATGTTATATTTCCACATAAACATTCACAGACGTCACCGGTCCACCATATATAATTTACGGCATGTGAATTCTTAGGTTTTTCTAGTATATAGAAAGTATGGATGGTGGAGGGGAGGATAACCATCTTTTATGGCGGACAAGTTGAAAAGTGGCCATCGGAATGTAGCAAATTGGGAAGGCGCCACAGTAGCCATTGGAGGGATTTTGGTATTTCTTTCCTTTTTTATTTTGTATCTATCTGTCCTCTTTCATTTTGTATCTCACTCGAATAATTCATGCTCATTTGTTAAAAAATCTCCTCTGGCTACGGTGGCGCCACCTTAAGTTGCTCCTTTCGACGGACACTTTTTAAAACATTCAGATGGTTATCCTCCGCTCCACCATCCATAATAGAAAGTACTTTTTATTTAACCTCCATTGTCATCTCTATGACAGCATAAAAATCACATTTAAATTACCCTGTATACAAGGTGTACCGGGTGTCAAAAGTTATAAATTTACACTCCCATATTTTTTTATTATTTTTTTCTCATCAATAAATGCAAATATCACTCTGTTGGGCATTCTCTTCTGTTTTTAAATCAATATCAATAATTTCCCCAAGTTTATGCGTTTAGTTTATAATAATAATCACCCTGCATTTAAACAAAGGGCTCCGCTCAATCCTTATTGAAAATGGCTTTCGGTTAATTTTTTTTAAAATTTGATATGTTATAAACCTCGACTTTCTGATTAAATGCTCTCATGGGCACAATGTCCAATCGCCTCTAGTTTTAGAGTCATAGTACTTTAAAGTTGGATATTTTAATTTATTTTCTCTCCAAAAATAAAATTTTTGATGATAAAATGAGAACAAACGGTTAGATTTAGATTAATTAATTTTTTAAAATAATATTGTCCAGATCTAGACCAAAGATAAAAATATATTTTAGCACCGTCAAAATATACAGGGTCAAACTATTTTTATTTTTAAATTTTAAAAATGGACAATATACAAGATGTTCCGTTTAAAATAGGCATCTAAAGGTAGTTGTGACAAAGTTTATATGTTAGCAATGTAACATTATACTGGTTAAGCAAATAGGTATTGGGAAATCGGACAGTAAAGCAACAACAAAGGATGTATGATGAATTACCAATACGAAATGTTTACATGCAAGTATTCTCGTAAGATTTGTCTCTTTTCCTCACATTGCTTATGTGTTATGTTATTTAGCTGATGTGATATACAAAGTCCGCCGCGCTAAGTAGAATAGTTTATGGGTTGTTCCAGTCAGAAACTTTTAAAAAATCCTAAGTAATTTAAGACTTTATATTTTTTGCCATTATTTATTCAACAATCCAAAAACTAATTATTATACAGGGTGTTTCATTAAAAAACAGACGTTTAATATAGATCTTTTATGAGCACCCTGTATAATTTCTAATAATGCTTTGCTTTTAAAGTACCTGTATATTTCTGGCATATTTCTTTTTTTTAATATATTACACTTTTTGTATTAAAGACCGATGGCGTTTGTTCGATATAAACGTAGTAAGTTAAAAAAAATTAACCAAAAGCCACCTTTCATAAGGATTGAAATAGGTCCTTTAGTGCGCTTACCCTGTAACTGTATTATTGTTAAAAAAAAGTGAACCTGTTGGTTTTAATTTATTTTAAAAACAATCAATATTGACATTCTGGTCGTGGGCGTCAGATGGGAAAAGAATTACAAAAAGTTAATTAAAACATCAAAAAGTGGAGTTATTTCATGCTACTTAAAAAAGGTGATTAGAAATTAATTCCAATTATTTGTGAAAATTCCCAAATAATACTTTTAAAAAATAAAAAATTTGGATTTTAATTTATTCATTTATATTACTAATCTACTGCTTGCTTTATAATGAGTTTGCTAACTATAAAGTGGCCAATGGATTAAAAAAGGAAATTTTGTATGTTTTTTTATAATATTGCAAAAAATCGTCATTTTGTTACTGTGCGCAAGTATAATTCCAAAAAGTTGAATTTATTTTCTGGTTTCCAAGGTGTAATTATATTAAATGTAGATATTCATTATTGTTTTTTTGTAAAAATTATAGTTTGTTAAAAATTATACAAAATTAACAATAATAATAAATTCGGTTGTAGGAAAAATATTGGGTGTTTTTAACCTATACCATATGCAAAATAAATAAACAGGGTGTGCGGTTTTAATGGCATTGGCTTGTAAGTCTGGAGCGGCTAAGCCAATTTTAAAAAACAAAGTGGCGTTGTTTAGAGAATTAAAGGACCTTTTAGACAAGATGCTACATGACCACCTTTTCTATCTGGAAAAAAAGTTGCTAGTGTCCCCTTAACACTAGGCCACGTGACAAAACATATTTTCATGTCAAAAAGTAGTTAAAGTCTCACCCTTTTACCCAAATTTTATTCGTCTTCGATATTTCGTCCTATTCAAAAGTTATGGGGGTTAAAATTTTTAAAAACCGCACTGTATGTATAAAATGAAGCTTAACTTTAAACGCTTGTAACTCAAAAACAGATGGGCCGATTTTAAAACTAAAACAGCGATGAATAAAGAATCAAAAGCCCTTTAAAACGGGGGCCCCATGACCCCTCTTTCTATTTGAAAAAAAAGTTGCTAGTGTCCTCTTGGTACTAGGCCACGTGACCGAAACAATTTTCATGCCAAAAAGTAGTTTAAATTGCACCGTTTCACCCCAATTTAACCCGATCTCGATATCTTGTCCCATTCAAAAGATAAAGGGGGAGGGACTTTTAATATCCTTACTGTATTAATTTTTAATTTTATTCAAAACTAGCTCAAATTAAAATTATAAATCCTGTTAGTGATTTTATTCTTTAAAGAAAATTTATTTTTTCTAACAATTTTAAACACGAAAATGACACCTACATAACTTTTTAATGGCGTCATTTAAATACCGCATTTTTAAACTAATTGAAAACTGAGATTGGATGTAAATAGCTTTACACAGTTGTAACATTTTTAATGTTTTTTAAATGGATGCCGTGATGTATAATGTATAAGTAGATATTTTAAAAAATCAAATTATATTTTAAGGTGTTGTTACATTATTACGCTACTGAAAATACACTTTTGTTCTGGTTTTACTAATTAATTTGTAATGTTCCAATATTTTAGATCACACTGAGGACACACCTAAAGGTCTGTAGCACTTAGTTACTTTTTTATTATTAATATATTAATTTGAATTTTATTTAATCCGAATACGGACCTGTATTTCTAGAAATTTGATAAAAAATAAATTAAACTCTACATCAATAAATAACAAATAATAAGTAACAGATACCTTAACAAAACACCTAAAATCACTAAGTTACATTTTTAAATACGGACCTGATAATTTAATATCTAAAAATCTAAACCATTATTATTTTAAATTTTTATTATGACCTAACCATAATGCAGACCTGTATTTCTTAGAATTTGGTTAAAATAGCAATATTCACTTTTTTAAACAAAATTATTAAAGATGTTTTGCTTGCAGTTAGATTTGCCTCGTTGAATTTACCTATAAAAAGAAGGTCCGTATAAAACTGTTAATATATCAGTAAATCATTTGTTCAGTTACTATTTGTGCACTGATAGGTTATGCGTTTTTATTTTAATTAAAATAGGTTAGTAATTTAGAATGTAGAAATAACTATTTTTCTACGACTGCTATAAAACGCACGTCAAACAGGATCTGAAAGTGATCAATTTCACATGATGTTTGATACTACTGTGTAAAAAATTTTCACATGTCAACAGTCAAAAATATTTCACACGGCGTATGAAAAATGTTCACACAGTTCTGTCAAAATTAAAAGAATAAAAATAATAAAAATTACATTTTAATCCTTATTTTGTGCTGTGGTAGAATAAGTATCGTGTGCAACACGTTTGAAACTGACTCTTTGCACTCGCCCACAGCTTGTGCACAAAGGTCATACTTTTATGCAAAGTGTCTTTTTAGAAACTTGTTGCACAATATACTTTTTACCAAATCCTGAGAAAAACTCGTTTATATCACGGTTAAACCATAATGACGATACATATATGTATATACCTATATAACATTTCTTGCCGGCAAGGCATTGGAAAAAAGGTATCAAAAAGACATCAAAATGGACAATTGGCCGTTATTGGGCCACGTGTTGCATAAAATATGACGGCATCCATCATTAACAAGTTATGATGAAAAAAATGCGTTTAGGATGATGGCATCCATCATTAATAAGTTATGCCGAAAAAATGCATTTAGGATGATGGCATCCGTCATTAAAAGGTTTTGGCAAAAATATGCCTTTTAGATGATGACATTACATTATTTTTTTCTAATAACAATAAAATGCATTTTTTACCGTCCAGGGAACTAAAATGTGCATAAATATTGCACATGAATAACGTGTGTTTATTTACAGGGTGTCCCAAATTAAATACTATAATTTTAAAAAACCATAAGAGATACAATAAAAATACTAAACAAATACATTTCACTGAACAACTTCTGCATTTAACTTTTCTTGTATCTCTTATGGTTTTTCCAAAATTATAGTATTTAATTTTATATGGGACACCCTGTACATAAACACACATTTTGCATGTGCATTATTTATGCACATTTTAGTTCCCTGGACGGTAAAAATGCATTTTATTGTCATTAGGAAAAAATAATGTAATGCCATCATCTAAAAAGCATATTTTTGCCAAAACCTTTTTAATGATGGATGCCATCATCCTAAATGCATTTTTTCAGCATAACTTATTAATGATGGATGTCATCATCCTAAACGCATTTTTTCATCATAACTTATTAATGATTGATGCCATCACATTTTATGCAACACGTGGCTCCAATAACGGCCAATTGCCCATTTTGATGTCTTTTGATACCTTT